>SJYC01088064.1:0-32582 GCA_006408675.1 Madoqua kirkii
AAAACAAAGCCTGTGACGATTCCCTCTAGACTCAGATTCTCAACAAAGCAGTGAACTCTGCGTGGCTCTCCAGCCCACCGAGACTCTGCACAGCCTGCCTCAGCTCAGCCAGCTCCTCAGGGTTAGCACCTGCTAACTCAGTAAACCTCTGTGCTCCTAATTCCTCCCGAGGGTCTGCTTCCTGGAGGACCCAGCTGACACAGGACAGCACAGAGGTCAGAGCTGACATGTTCCCACAGCAGGGCTGCATGTAGATTCTGTACGGCAGGCCTGTTCTGAAGCTAGCTCTCCATCTTTCAAGGCCACGTTTCCTCACTGGGGTGAGGGAGAAGGAAGGAGCTGGCGTGGGCGGTTGTCGGTATAAGCGGATGAGGAAAAGGAGGGAAGGCGTCCAAGGGATTCAAGAAGATTCAGCCACTAATCACGCAGTGAGGATTTGTCAGGAAAGCTGAACACCAGGAGAGAGAGAAATAATGAGGACTTTATTTAGGGGTATGACCTTTTGCAATTCGTGGATCTGGTTCGCAGTCTCTGTGAGGCTCCATGTCTGGTGTTAGAACCTGAAGCCTACAGCCAGTTGTTGGGAAGAGAAGAGGGAGGTAAGAAAGTGGTTCTTTATCAGGGCCTACCCCCTTCCCACCTCCACGCCTTTGGTCATAGAGCTCACCGTGCAGTTGGTTCACCTGTCAGGAAAGCGAAAGAGCTCCAGGGGCAGGTGGAAACTCTGCAGGCCCAGCTGGGGCGCCAAACCAATCAGGGGTCCCTCTCAAAGCAAAAACGCACGTGATCTACATCACGCGGTGCCTCTACACTCACCCCCACCCCCCGCAAGAGCCCCGAGTTCCACCCCCTCCACATAAAAGCCACATGGCCACTGCTTCCAAATCTTGGAAAAAATGTGTTTGTGCCCCACCCCCCGAACTCTTAAATATCTTGGGAAGAAAATTCTGGAAAATGTAGTCCAGCATTGTCAAGCTGACATTTTATAAAGCCCCACAGGATATACATGGAAGAGTTATATTAGGCTTCTCCAGAGAAACAGACCTAGTTGGCTATGTGGGTGGATGGATAGAGAGTTAGACAGATAGATAGCAAATAAGGAATTGGTTCATGTGATCCTGAAGTCTGACAAGCCCCAGGGTTTGTCCTCAGCAAGCTGGAGACGCAGGAGAGCCAATTATGTAGTTCCAGTCTGAAAGCTGGCAAGCTGGAGATCTAAGAAAAGCTACACTTCGGGCCAGGTATGAACACAGGAGTAGACCAGTGTCCCAGCTTTAAGACAATCAAGTAGAAGACATTTCCTCTTACTCAGCCTTTTTATTCTATCTGGACCATCAACTGATCAGATGAGGACCACCCACATTAGGGACTTCAGTTCAGCCATTTGTCGATTCCAACTTTTTGTGACCTCACAAACTGCAGCAGGCCAGACTTCCCTGTCCATCATCATGCCCAGAGTTTAGTCAAACTCATTCATTGAATCGGCGATGCCATCCAGCCATCTCATCTTCTGTTGTCCCCTTCTCCTGCTCCCAATCCCTCCCAGCATCAGGGTCTTTTCCAGTGAGTCAGTTCTTCGCATCAGGAGGCCAAAGTATTAGAGTTTCAGCTTCAGCATCAGTCCTTCCAATGAATATTCAGAGTACACTTTCACAGCATCATCTTTCAGGATTTGAAACAGCTCAACTGGAATTCCATCACCTCCACTAGCTTTGTTTGTAGTGATGCTTCCTAAGGCCCACTTGACTTTGCATTCCAGGAGGTCTGGCTCTAGGTGAGTGATTACACCATTGTGGTTATCTGGGTCATGAAGATCTTTTTTTGTACAGTTCTTTTGTGTATTCTTGCCACCTCTTCTTAATATCTTCTGCTTCTGTTAGGTCTGTACCATTTCTGTCCTTTATTGAGCCCATCTTTGCATCAAATGTTCCCTTGGTATCTCTAATTTTCTTGAAGAGATCTCTAGTCATTCCCATTCTAATGGTTTCCTCTGTTTCTTTGCATTGATCGCTGAGGAAGGCTTTCTTATCTCTTCTTGCTATTCTTTGGAACTCTGCATTTAAATGGGTATATCTACTATCAAAGGAAAAATGTTATCAAATTCAGTTTCCACAAGAGCCAGGTTAAGTGAACAGGGAAACACCATAATCTTCATTTAAAGGGAATCTATCATAAGAAGTATCTTATGATATACTAGGTAAAAGTCCTGATGGGGTTAGTTTCAAAACTATGTGAAATGCCTCTGGTTTTACAGAGAGAATTCAAGATTTGGAGTTGGAAAACTTGGATTTAATTTCTGGCATTGCCATTTGTGAGCTCCATGACTTTGAAATGGAGAAGGAGTGTTATGGACCCTCAGATTCCTACGTGGAAGCCCTCAGCCCAGTGTTATGATATTTGGAGATGGGGCTTATGTTAGATGGGGTTTAGATGAGGTCATGAAGGTAGGGCCCTTATGATTCCTTATAAAGGATTAGTGTCCTTATAGGACACACCAAAGAGCTTGCTCTTGCTTTCTGTCTCTTTTCCTTCCCCTCCTTCTGTCTCTGCCACATGAGGACACACACAGAAAGACATCTGTTGTCTGCAAGCCGGAGAGAACCGTGCCAGAACTTAACCACGCAGACACCTTTGTCTCAGACTTACAGCCTTCAGAAGTGTGAGAAAATAAATTTGTTGTTTAAGCCACCTAGACTATGACATTTTGTTATGACAGCCCAAGCTGACTGGTACAGGCAGACATTAAATTTCTCTGAGCTTTAGTTCCTGATTTGTAAAGTGGAGATAATTAGACCTGAGCTATAGGGTTACTGAGAGAGTCGATAAAATGTTATATAATAATAATTTTTAATAAACTGCAAAAATAGTACAAATGTATGGTCTTGTTCCATATAAAAGTAGTTAACATCTGTAGAGTACTTTGCAGATTATAGTATACGTTTAGACACTTTAATTTGGTGATTAAAACAGCTGTAGTACATACACAAAACAGATAGTCCGCTCATCTTGTTGTTGAGGAGCTGGAAGCAACAACTAGAAAACCAGGTCTTCTGACAGCAAACCCAGCAGTATGCCCACTCTGCTCTTGAAAGTTTTACTCAACTTTAACAAGACACGAAAAAAGGGTGATGAAGCCTGTACACAAACATAAGAACTATTCTCCCTGGCAACTGCCCACTGTATCTCCTTCCATTCAGAGCTCATATGATGGGTGGTATTGATTTGTTTCTGGCACAAGTAACAAGTGTAGATACTCATATTAAGAAAAAAGGTGAGAGATTCCCAGACTTCAGACAAAGTTCCCATAATTAAAACAGCACAGTACTGGCACAAAATCAGACATACAGATCAGCTAAACAGAATAGAAAGCCCAGTAATAAACCCATGCACTTACGGTAAGTTAATCTGTAGCCAAAGAGGTAACCCTATACATGGAGAAAAGACAAGCTCTGCAATACGTGCTGCTGAGAAAACTGGATAGCTACATGTAAAAGAATAAAATCAGAACATTCTTTAAAATCATACACAAACATAAACTCAAAATGGATTAAAGACCTTAATGTAAGTTGTCCTTGTTCAAGCGCTAAGTCATGTCTGACTCTTTGAGACCCCACGTACTGTAGCATTGACTACACCAAAGCCTTTGACGGTGTGGATCACCACAAACTGTGGAAAATTCTTGAAGAAGTAGGAATACCAGACCACCTTACCTACCTCCTGAAAAATGGGTATGCAAGTCAAGAAGAAACAGGTAGAACTGGACATGGAACAACAAACTGATCCCAAATTGGGAAAGGAGTACGTCAAGGCTGTATATTGTCACCCTGCTTATTTAACCTAAGTGCAGAGTACCCATGCAAAATGCCAGGCTGGATGAAGCACAAGTTAGAATCAAGATTGCCAGGAGAAATATCAATAACCTCAGGTATGCAGATGACACCACCCTTATGGTGAAAAGCAAAGAGGAACTGAAGAGCCTCTTGATAAAAGTGAAAGAGGAGAGTGAAAAATCTGGCTTAAAACTCAACATTCAGATAACTAAGGTCATGGTATCTGGTCCCATCACTTCATGGCAAATAGATGGGAAAACAGTGAAAACAGTGACAGATTTATTTTCTTGGGCTCCAAGAAATAACTGCAGATGGTGACTGTGGCCATGAAATTAAAAGATGCTTGCTCCTTAGATTTTCCAGTAGTCATGTATGGATGTGAGAGTTGGACTACAAAGAAAGCTGAGCGCTGAAGAACTGATGCTTTCAAACTGTGGTGTTGGAGAAGACTCTTGAGAGCCCCTTAGACTACAAGTAGATCCAACCAGTCCATCCTAAAGGAGATCAGTCCTGGGTGTTCATTGCAAGGGCTGATGTTGAAGCTGAAACTCCAATACTTCGTCTACCTGAAGCGAAGAGCTGACTTATTTGAAAAGACCCTGATGTTGGGAAAGATGAGGGCAGGAGGAGAAGAGGACAACAGAGGATGAGATGGTTGGATGGCATCACCGACTCGATGGACATGAGTTTGGGTAAACTCCAGGAGTTGGTGATGGACAGGGAGGCCTGGCGTGCTGCAGTCCACAAGGTCACAAAG
Source organism: Madoqua kirkii (assembly GCA_006408675.1). NCBI lineage: Eukaryota > Metazoa > Chordata > Mammalia > Artiodactyla > Bovidae > Madoqua > Madoqua kirkii. Next base: position 4,588 of record SJYC01088064.1, read on the forward strand.
AGTTCGACATGACTGAGCAACTGAACTGAACTGAACTGCTCCTTGGAAGAAAAGCTATGACCAACCTAGACACCATACTAAAAAGCAGAGACATCACTTGTCTGACAAAAGTCCATCTAGTCAAAGGCTATGGTTTTCCCAATAGTCATGTATGGATGTGAGAGTTGGATCTCGCACAAAGAAAGCTGAGGACTGAAGAATTGATGTTTTTGAACTGTGGTGTTTGAGAAGACTCTTGAGAGTTCCTCGGACTGCAAGGAGATCAAAGCAGTCAGTCCTAAAGGAAATCAACTCTGAATATTCATTAGAAGGACTGATGCTGAAGGTGAAACTCCAATATTTTGGCCACCTGATGGGAAGAACTGACTCACTGGAAAAGACCCTGATGCTGGGAAATATTGAAGGCAGGAGGAGAAGGGGATGACAGAGGATGAGATGGTTGGATGGCATCACTGACTCAGTGAACATGAGTTCGAGAAAGCTCTAGCCGGAAGTTGGTGATGGACAGCGAAGCCTGGTGTGCTGTAGTCCATGGAGTCTCAGAGTCAGGCATGACTGAGCAACTGAATTGAACTGAGCTGCACTGTAGCAAGCCAGACTTCCCTTTGCTTCACTAATTTTTATTGTTGTTGTTTTCCTTTTTAGTTCACTGATTGCTAAAATGTTGATGTTCACTCTTGCCATCTCCTGTTTTACCACATTCAATTTACCTTGACTCACAGACCTGTCATTCCAGGTTCCTATGAAATATTGTTCTTTGTATCACTGGTCTCTACCTTCACCACCAGACACATCCAAAACTGGGCATCATTTACACTTTGGCTCAGCCTCTTAATTCTTTCTGGAGCTATTTCTCTGCTCTTCTCCAGCATACTGGACACCTGCTGACACGGGGGGGGGGGGGTGCTCATCTTGCAGTGTCCTATCTTTTTGCCTTTTTATACTGTTCATGAGGTTCTCAAGGAAAGAAGACAGAAGTGGTTTGCCATTCCCTTTGCCAATGAAATGTAAGACTGGATGCTATAAAACCTAGAGTAAAGCAGGCAAAACATGCTTTGACATAAATTGCAGTAATTTTTCCGGGGGAGTAGGGGGCCTGTCTCCTAAAGTAAGGGAAATAAAAGCAAAAAATATACAAATGAGACCTAATTAAACCTAAAAGCTTTTGGACAGCAAAAGAAATCGTCAATAAAACAAAAAGACAATCTATTGAATAGGAGGAAATACTTGCAAATGACCAATAGGAGATTAATATCCAAAATATACAAATAGCTTATACAACTCAAAAAAAGAAACCCAAACAACCTGATTAAAAAATGGGCAGAAAAACTGAATATTTATGTTTCCAAAGAAGACATGTAAACAGTCAACAGACACATAAAAAGATGCTCAACATCACTAATTATCAGGGACATGCAGAACCACCATGAGCTATCACCTCACACCTGTCAGAATGGCTATTATTAAAAATACAAGACATAACAAATGCTGTCGGGATATGGAGAGAAGGAAACACATGCATACCGTTGGTAAGAATGAAAACTGGTGCAGTCATTACAGAAAGCAGTATGGAGGCTTCTTAAAACACAAAAATAGAACTATCATATATGACTCAGCAATTCCACTTCTGGGTATATATCTGAAAGAAAGTAAAGAGACCAGTTCTAAAAGATATACACATCCCAGTGTTCACAGCAACATTATTTACAATTGCCAAGATATGGACGCTACCCAAGTGTCCATCAACAGATGAACAGATAATAAGATATGGTATGTACACACACACACATGAATACTACTCAGCCATAAAAAATGAATTTTTGCCATTTGCAGCAACATGAATGGATTTGGAGGCCAATATGCTAACTGATTTGGAGAAGGCAATGGCACCCCACTCCAGTAGTTTTGCCTAGAAAATCCCATGGATGGAGGAGCCTGGAAGGCTGCAGTCCATGGGGTTACAAAGAGTTGGACATGGGAATACCAGATCACCTGACCTGCCTCTTGAGAAACCTATATGCAGGTCAGGAAGCAACAGTTAGAACTGGACATGGAACAACAGACTGGTTCCAAATAGGAAAAGGAGTACGTCAAGGCTGTATATTGTCACCCTGCTTATTTAACTTATATGCATAGTACATCATGAGAAACGCTGGACTGGAATCTATTTCTGCTTTACTGACTATGCCAAAGCCTTTGACTGTGTGGATCACAATAAACTGTGGAAAATTCTGAAAGAGATGGGAATACCAGACCACCTAACCTGCCTCTTGAGAAATCTGTATGCAGGTCAGGAAGCAACAGTTAGAACTGGACATGGAACAACAGGCTGATTTCAAATAGGAAAAGGAGTACATCAAGGCTGTATATAGTCACCCTGCTTATTTAACTTATATGCAGAGTACATCATGAGAAATGCTGGGCTGGAAGACGCACAAGCTGGAATCAAGATTGCTGGGAGAAATATCAATAACCTCAGATATGCAGATGACACCACCCTTATGGCAGAAAGTGAAGAGGAACTAAAAAGCCTCTTGATGGAAGTGAAAGAGGAGAGTGAAAAAGTTGGCTTAAAGCTCAACATTCAGAAAACGAAGATCATGGCATCTGGTCGGTCCCATCACTTCATGGGAAATAGACAGAGAAACAGTGGAAACAGTGTCAGACTTTATTTTCTTGGGCTCCAAAATCACTGCAGATGGTGACTGCAGCCATGAAATTAAAGATGCTTACTCTTTGCAAGAAAAGTTATGACCAATTTAGATAATATTTTCAAAAGCAGAGACATTACTTTGCCGACTAAGGTCCGTCTAGTCAAGGCTATGGTTTTTCCTGTGGTCATGTATGGATGTGAGAGTTGCATGTGAAGACAGCTCAGTGCTGAAGGATTGATGCTTTTGAACTGTGGTGTTGGAGAAGATTCTTGAGAGTCCCTTGGACTGCAAGGAGATCCATCCAGTCCATTCTGAAGGAGATCAGCCCTGGGATTTCTTTGCAAGGAATGATGCTAAAGCTGAAACTCCAGTACTTTGGCCATCTCATCCTAAGAGTTGACTCATTGGAAAAGACTCTGATGCTGGGAGGGATTGAGGACAGGAGGAGAAGAAGATGACAGAGGATGAGATGGCTGGATGGCATCACGGACTTGATGAAAGTGAGTCTGAGTGAACTCCCAGAGATGGTGATGAACAGGGAGGCCTGGCATGCTGTGATTCATGGGGTCACAAAGAGTTGGACACGATTGAGCGGCTGAACTGAACTGAACTAGGCTGGAGACATATAAACACCATTTAGAGATAACAGAAATACAGTTTATTAAAAAAAGATAAAAAATAATCAGCAGATATGAAGAAAAACTAGAGCATAGAATCAAAAAATCCAGGAGAAGATAGCATTGAAATTTTTAAAAAGTCTTTTCTGAATCTATTAACAAGACCATCTAAGTTATTCTCTTTTGTATGATTTCATTGAGTAATGTTAAGCCAACTTTGTATTCCTAGGGCATAACCATACTCAGTCACAATGGTTCATTTTGAAAATATTAATGTTTCATTAAGGGTTTTTTTTACCTTATTCATTGCTCATGGTAGATATTGTTCTACACTTTGTTTCTGTTGTAATGCATCTGTCAAGCTGTGGTATCAAGCTTGCACTGGCCCCATAAAACCATTTGAACAGTATGGCCTCACCCTGTTGTCTCAGATACTTTTTACAATGCTAGTACTATTTCTTCCTTACATGTATGATGCAATGGAAACATATAGGCCTATAGTTTTTCTTTGTTGGGAATTCTGATTTAAAAACATCCAGTGTCAGGTAGATGTTAGGTTATCTCATAGTTTCTATTGGCAGAAATATTGTGATTTAACTGGATGTCTCTGGCTCAAGTTCATTCATGAAGTTACAGTTAGGCTTAGGCAGTTGACCAGGATTACAGTTATTACTGGACTTGATTGGAGCTGAAGAATTCTCCTCTAAACCCCTCACATGGTTGTTGTAGGCTTCAGTTCCTCGGTAGTTGTTGGCCTGTCCTTGCCACATGAACTTCTTCTTAGTTTGCTTGAATGTCCTCACAAGTGGTAGCTAGCTTCCACTTCCAGGTGAGCAATCAAAGAGAAAGCAAGAGTGCAGATCAGAGTTCCCAAGAAGAGAGTCAGAGGCTCTTTGTTACTGAATCCCAGACCTGATATTCCATCACTTCTATTATATTCTACTCATCGGAAACAAGTCACAAGGCCCTGTCCACACTCAAGTGGAGGGCATCACACAAAAGTGTGACTACCAGAAAGTGGAGGTCACTGGAGGCCACTTTAGAGGCTGCCCGTGATACTCATCATTTCACTCAGAAATTGGCCTTAATCTCTAGGTAGGATGTAGCCCTGAGTTCTGGATGGTGACGTGAATAATGGAGACAAATTTGTATTGTCATTAAAGGTATCAGTAATGCTGATTAGGCTTCCCTGGTGGCTCAGATGGTAAAAGAGTCTGCCTACAGTGCAGGAGAACCAGGTTTGATCTCCGGGTCAGGAAGTTCCCTGGAGCAGGAAATGGCAACCCACTCCAGTATTCTTGCCTGGAAAATCCCATGGACAGAAGAGCCTGATAGGCTACAGTCCATAGGGTCCCGAAGAGTTGGACATGACTGAGCAACTTCACTTCACTTCACCTCAATGCTGATTGAGTACCACTTCAGAAATACACCCTATAATACACACTACTCTAGAATTACAGTTCAATGTAACTCTAAATTTAAAAACATATTTAAATCATAGGCATAATCAAATTTGAGCCCAAAACTGACTTGTACAACCTTAATTCTTATACTGAAATAGATCTTCAAAGGTTTTAGAATGTACACAGAAATTACTTTTAAAAATCGCCTGACTGTGTATTCAGAAATAGGAACTGTAAGAATACTTCTCAGAAAATAAATTTAAAAAGAATACTTTGAATACATACTTAACTCATATACCTTATCCTAATATTAAATATTAATAAGAAAATGCCCATTTTATTTTTTTCAAAAAAAAAAAAAAAACCCACAACCCTCTGAGCTAGTGTCAGATTAATATAGCTTAATAGGTACTTAATAACTACTACCCACCTTTGTTAGTTGTTCTTACCTTTATGATTAATCTGATAATCTTCCATATACCAAAGCAGAATTCTCTAAAGCCTTCTTCTGCAGAGCAGTCAAAGTAATCTTTTCAAATCATGGATCAGAGGAGATTGACTTTCTAATTACAACCTTTTGAAGGTATCTCAGGGCACTTAAAATCAAACTGGAGCTCTTTACCATAATCAACAAGGCCTAACCTGGTCTGTCACTGCTTGCCATCCAATCCCTTCTAAAACCTTCTTCATCTACTATGTTCCTGCAATCATGGTCATCTTTCTTTTCTCATACACACTGACTGCTACCTGCCTTGGAATCCTTTGTTCTTTTTGCCTAGAACACTCCTACTCAAGAGGGTGAAATGGATAATACCTTCTTGTTATCCAGGACTTCACTCAAAAGTCGTCTCATTAAAAAGGCCCTTCACTCATCAGCCAGGGCTATATAGTACAGCTCAAGAGGTCACTGTTCACACTGTGGTCTGTGCAATGGTCCTGGAGTTGGGCAATGTACAGCTTGGTTCAGTTTTGTACATCCATCCTGTACCACTCTGTAAAGTTGCTCCCTACCATTCTTGAGCATAGAACCTTATTGTTATCTGAAATAATGTTATTTATTCATTTACTTTATAGAATGTGTACTTGCATATTGCCACTTTTATCCCAAGAATACAGTATCCTTTCTTATTATTCATTATTATATTCACAAAATTTTGAGCAAAACCTGGAACACAGTTTGGCACATCATATATATTTGTGTAATGAACAAATATATAACAAACATGGGTGGTAAGAGTGTCTCCATGCAGATCATCGGTTATAGGTCTTGTTTCAGAGGTCTTGTTTGCGTGTTCTTAAAAGGGCTTAGTGGTTTACACTGATTTTTTTGTAACAGATGCTAAGTGCTTAATAAATGTGTCTTGGATAAAATTATTGTGAAGACTCATTAATTGAGATAATAACATATTTGTGCAAGGATAGATAGAAACATAGATAGATATAAGAATGCAGATAATTAATTTCAAAAAGATTTTAATATAATTAAAAGCACAGTGAATTTTGTTTTGTCAATTAATGGTGCTGGGAACTGGTAAATTCAAATGGAAAAAAGTAACTCTTTACCTTATAACTTACACCTTATATAGAAATTTACTTTACATGAGACAGAGACCTAAATGTGAAAATTAAAATTGTAAAACTTCTTGAAGAAAACAAGGGAATAGCTTTAAGACTTGGGGTATATAAAGATTTCCTAAACAGAAAACCAGAACACTAGCTATAAGAGAAAAAGTTATAATTAGACACTATAAAAATGAAAAATCTCTTCATCGAAAGACATTATTAAGAAAGTAGAAAGGCAAGTCATATGCTAGTGGAAGATATTTATAATTCACAAATTGACAAGGTCTTTTATCAAGATTATATAAATAAAAAGAAAGGCAACCCTAGTTTTGTAAACATAAGCAAAATAAAATATCCAAAAATCTGATAAATATATAAAAAGGTGGTCAGCATAATTCATCACCAGCAAAATGCAAATTAAAACCATAATCTAGCAGCACAGAGCTCTTTAGTTCTCCCAAAGGACTAAAGTTTAAGTGGCTGACAATACCAAGTGTATTTCCAAGAATTTGGAGCAGAGAGGTTTTTTTTTTTTTTTTTTTTAACCACAGTCCAAATTGAAAACAGTCTTAATGGCAAATGGATAATAGTGTGGATACATTATAAACATGATGTGGCTGAACATGCCACATCATGGAAGAATGTTAAAACATTTGGTTGAATCAAAGAAGTGAAGAGTATGGAGCATATGATTTCTTTTATATGAAGGTTTTTGTTGTTGATAAGTCACTCAGTCGTGTCTGACTTTCTGACCCAGGGACTGCAGCATGCCAGGCTTCCCTGCCCTTCGCTATCTCCAGGAGTTTGCTCCAACTCATGAACATTGAGTCTATGATGCCATCCAACTATCTCATCTTCTGTTGCCCTCCTCCTCTTGCTTTTAATCTTTCCCAGCATCAGAATCTTTTCCAATGAGTCAATTCTTTGAATCAAGTGGCAAAAATATTGGAGCTTCAGCTTCAGCATCAGTCCTTCCATGAATATTCAAGACTGATTTCCTTTAGGATTCATTGGTTTGATCTCCTGGCAGTCCAAGGGATTCTCAAGAGTCTTCTCCAACACCACAGTTCAAAAGCAGCAATTCTTCAGTACTCATCTTTCTTTATAGTCCAAATCTCACTTTCATACATGACTACTGGAAAAACCATAGCTTTGACTAGATAGATCTTTATCAGCAAAGTAATGTCTCTGCTTTTTAATGCGCTGTCTAGGTTTGTCATATCTTTTCTTCTGAGGAGCAAGCGTCTTTTAATTTTATGCCTGCAGTCACTGTCTGCTGTGATATTGGAGCCCAAGAAAATAAAGTCTGTCACCATTTCCATTGTTTCCCTATCCACTTGCCATGAAGTGATGGGACCAGATGCCATGATTTTTGTTTTTTGAATGTTGAGTTTTAAGCCAGCTTTTCCACTCTCCTCTTTCACTTTCATCAAATTCTAGTTCCTCTTTGCTTTCTGCCATTAGGGTGGTATTAACCATATGTCCAAGGTTATTTCTATTTCTCCCAGAAATCTTGACTCCAGCTTGAGCTTCATCCAGCCTGGTATTTCTCATGATGTACTCTGCATATAAGTTAAGTAAGCAGAGTGACAATAAACAACCTTGACATATTCCTTTCCAATTTGGAACCAACCTGTTGTTGTTCCACTTCCAGTTCTAACTGTTGCTTCTTGACCTGCATATAGGCTTCTCAGAAGGCAGGTAAGGTGGTCTGGTATTCCTATCTCTTTAAGAATTTTCTACAGTTTGTTGTGATCCACATAGTCAAAAGCTTTAGCATAGTCAGTGAAGAAGTAGATGTTTGTCTGGAACTTCCTTGCTTTTTGTATGATGCAGTGGATATTGGCATTTTGATCTCTGGTTCCTTTGAGTTTTCTAAATCCAGCTTGTACATCTGCAAGTTTTCAATTCACACATTGCTGAAGCCTAGCTTGAAGGATTTTGAACATTAACTTGTTGGCATGTGAAATGAGCACAATTATGTGATAGTTTGAACATTCTTTGACATTGTCCTTCTTTACATTTGAAATGAAAATTGACCTTTTCCAGTCTGTGGCCCCTGTTGCTTTCCCAATTTGCCAGAATATTGAGTGTACACTTTGACAGAATCATTTTTTAGGATTTGAAATAGCTCAACTAGAATTCCATCACCTCCACTAGCTTTGTTCATTGTGATGCTTCCCAAGGCCCACTTGATTTTGCTACGGCTATATGTGATGTCTGGCTATAGGTTAGTGACCACACCATCGTTGTTATCCAGGTCATTAAAACCTTTTTTGTACAGTATTTCTAGGTATTCTTGCCACCTTTTCTTAATCTCTTCTGCTTCTGTTAGGTCTATATCTTTGAGAACAGACAAAATATATGTTAGGATTGATTGGGAAGGTACATAGGGAATGAGGAAAATATTCTATGTTTTTTAAATTGGAGTGGTTATATGAATGTCTACATAGGAAAATTTCATTGACCTATGCAATTAACAATTGTACACTTCATTACATGCAAATTATAATTAATAGACTAAAAAAAAGAGATATGTTTTGAGTTTGAGAAAAAAAATTGTTTACTACATAAAAATAAGTGTTCAACAAAGGGCTGAAATACAATTTTTCTTTAGGACCACATGCATCTCAGTTGATTTCAAGCACTTATTAATGCTGCATATTGCTTTAAAGTAATAAAAATGGCAAAAATATTATATTCAGAATTTTGAGCTAAATTTTTAAACTCTTTAACTGAAGAAGGAAGGAAGTCATAATTTCTACCTTATAAACAACAGAAATTTCCCTAGTGTCAGACTGTTGCAAATAGACTGCATCAAACTGTGGCCCACAGTTATGAACCTATAATAACAGCAAGATGATCTTCCTTTCTGGTTCCATGAGATAAATAGCTTAACATCCTAAATAAGTTTCAGAAATATTGTCTCAGTAGCAAAAAAAGCAACCTATTTATAAACTATGCTATGCATGTTTCACACTTTTCCTTTATGGTTTCCAAATTCTGTCATTTTCCTCCTCCCTATATCTCTCATACTGAATCCCTCCTCATCATAATTCAAGACCTTGAACATGCCTCATAGAGAGTGAAGATGGTAAAATAAGGAAGCATGATGATTTTCCCCCGAATTATTATTTGATTCTACTTTCAATAATGGCATCCACAGATTGCAGGGCCTTTGCCTGGCCCAACTAAGTATGTACTATGACCCGCTTTATTCCCCAACTTCATCACATGTGTCTTCTTTGAAGCCTCATAATATTCTTGTCACAATTGTTTTCTCTATTGTTTTTCTCATAATCCCCTCTACAAGTCAAGATAGTGATTTCCTATTGCATTCTTCACTGGTGGTTTTTCTCTCAGCCTTTCTGCCTTTGTCTAGTATTTTGTGCTTAATATGTACCCACTGTCTTAAGATATGGCATAAATATAGGGTTACCTAATGTTCTGGATGGTTTTCCCTGGTGGCTCAGTGATAAAGAATCTGCCTGCAATGCAAGAGACATGTGTTTAATCCCTAATCCAGAAGATCCTCTGGAGAAGGAAATGGCAACCCATTCCAGTATTCTCCCTGGAGAATTCCACGGACAGAGGAGCCTGGTAGGCTACAGTCCAGAGGGAAATAAGAATCAGACGTGACTTAGCAACTAAACCACCATCACCAATGTTTTGGATATTCCTGCTTGGTTTTCCAAGTCTGTTCTTCACCTTTGCCACTAGACTCTGTGCCTTAGGAGGCTCACTGCTTTAATCTCATAATTAATCCTTCACTCTCTAGATTCTGGTTGGATTTTGTGGATGACTTTCAACAGCCAGATATTAGTAATTGAGAATAGAGAGAGAAGGGGGTATTTATTTTGGGGGGATTATAGTGACTACTGCCCTTCATCTAAGGCCATAGTTACCATCACATGACATCTCACCCACACTATAATTTTTGCTGTTTTCTTAAAAGCTACTTCTACCTATCCTTACCCCTTCAACTGAAGAAAAGTAGAACCTTCTTGTGATTCTAGTCCTGGGATTCATCACCACTACTTGTGAGTTCCAGACTTGCCCACAGCCTCTTAAACCATTTCTTCATAAAAGTCTCTTTGCTCTCTTCTATGGGTGTGCTATTTCAGAAGAACCTGATTGATTACATCTGTTTAATGTAAAACAAACAGCAAAAAATGAGATTGGAATATGTGACAATCTCAGAAAACATGAGTTGGTTTCCTAAGTTTTTATTTTTTATCTCTTTCATATTTTAGGGGATGTATAGAGTGCAACAGCAGCCCAGAAGCCTCATGGAATTCTGTGTAGCCTTTTTAAAAAAGGGATTTACCTAACCTGTAGCTTTGGACTGCAAATTTCCCAAATTGCTTTGGAGATTTGGATCGTAGAGACTTGAAATCAGAACCAGAAGGGGCTTCATATAATAAAATACTGATTTTTTTCCAGCTATATTAATTGGACACAAATATCATGAAAATAACAAATAATAGCTAGGATTTATCAAAAGCTTACCATATACATTGGGATAATTGCTTTACATTCATTTTGTCATGTAATTAGGACTATGCTCTTCCCTACAAAAAAGAGCAATGGAACCTCACTCCAGGCTGTGGGGATTTTACTGAATGAGTGTATAACTCTATGCTATAATGTTCAGCCCTTTCATTTGACAACTGTTAAGAGGTTAAGAAAATGAAAAGGGTACATACTGGGATAACCCAAGATGTCTTTAAAGCTTACTCACTGGAAATATTCTGTTTCTCTAATTAAATTCATCAACTAAAACACCATCCCTAGTTGAATTTTCTTTATGGTGAACTGACTTGTGATGAGGTATTGCTTTCAGTTAACATTTACTGAGCCTTCATTAAGTATCTTCTAGGACTTTCCTGGTGGCTCATTCAAGAGTCTGCCTACAGTGCAGGAGACCTGGGTTCAATCTCTGCATCAGGAAAATCCTTGGAGATGAGAATGGCCACTCACTCCAGTACTCTTGCCTGGAGAATCCCATGGACAGAGGAGCCTGGCAGGCTACAGTCTGTGTGGTCACAAAAAGTCAGACACAACGTTCACTTTCACTCACCTATAAGACACAGTTCTTTCAGTAACAAGAGAGATGAACAAGACCAAGTCTGTGCCCTCAGAGGGCTCACAAACATGGACATCAACAAGATGACTATGCAAATATAAAGCATAACCTAGATCCCCCAATTTTTTTTATTAATTATTTTAATAGTTCATGAAGGAAACTGAAAGCCATCTAATCCACCCTGCTCATTTTACACATTAAACCCAACTCTAAATGACAAATGCAGTACCCAGATTTATGAATTTATGGGCCCTTAATGTTAAAATTTAAATGGCACAAGTTCTCTTTTTCTCATATTGAGAGAGTAGTGTGTCTTACCAAATGTATGCAATTTGTGTGGGATTAAAAGTTTTATGGTCCTTTCCACTCCTACATTTTTGAGAGCACTTAGCTTTAGTAAAGTCTTGCTTTCTGCAACCATTCAGTCCTCTGTCCCTGGGATGAACAAGACATGGAGCATAGTCCCCCATCTCTGATGTCTCTGAAGCACCACCCAGACAAAGAAGTTGGCAGTTTTGAGGGTAAGGGAGAGACACACTATTGCATATCAAATTACATAAAATTTAATGTTGAACTTTATGGTTCATAAAAGTCACTTGGGTATTCCCTATATGAGGAATCATATGGAAGAAATAGTGTAATGAGCTAGGCCTTGAAGAACAAAAGGATTTATAGACTTAGAAATTGGAAAAAACAGGGCATTTATCAAGGAAACATTAGGAACAAAGATGAGAATGGGGGTGGCATAAGAAAAGTGATCTTTCATGAAAATGCTTTTCCAGATTGTCCACCACTTTTCCTAAACACACATGCTTCATCCGGCTGCAGTTGAGAGCGGCACTGGTGTGGGGATGCAGTTTCGCCACATTGAGGATGCGTACATGAGTGCTGTGGATGAGAACTTAGAGAGCTGTTTGGGAGAGATAAAGGAGAACTAGCCAAATTAAATTTTATTGCATTTTTTGAAGTTCAAGCTGGTTTTTGCACAGTCAGGTGTCATGAGTAAACCTGGCCTGTTGGGAGATTGACCTGGGGAATTGGTTATAATATGTGTGGTGAATACAGTGGGGAGAGAGGTAAGGAGGAATCCAGCTGAGGTGAGCAATGAGATATGCCCCAGGGAGGGGAATGATGCTGGGAGTGCTAGTCAGAGGCAGCCTTTGATTGTCAGGCTTGCCATGGATTGGCTCAGCTATCTTGGCCAAAATCAAGTTTCTGACAGGAGCAGCTCACATCCAGCCTAGATCTGATAGATAGAGTGCCTGATGAACTATGGAATGAGGCTCGTGACATTGTACAGGAGACAGGGATCAAGACCATCCCCATGGAAAAGAAATGGAAAAAAGCAAAATGGCTGTCTGGGGAGGCCTTACAAATAGCTGTGAAAAGAAGAGAGGCAAAAAGCAAAGGAGAAAAGGAAAAATATAAGCATCTAAATGCAGAGTTCCATGAATAGCAAGAAGAGATAAGAAAGCCTTCTTCAGCGATGAATGCTAAGAAATAGAGGAAAAGAACAGAATGGGAAAGACTAGAAAGCATGGTTAAGAAAGAGCAAATTAGAAGCAAAAAAGGGAACCATAAAAAGTTTTAGATAGAATAAAGAGTGGAAATACTAACAGGGGAGTCTGAGAGTTAATCCGGACCTCACAATCAGCCAACAAATGATAAGAGGGCCTGGTGACCAGCTTCGGGCTCTAGCCACCCCCAGGAACTAGAAGGGACAACTTCAAATTACCCTAGGTGATTACATTAACCAATGAGCTACATTTTTAAGCCTCTTGCGTGAAGGACCCATAATCACAAGGGAATACAAAATTGTATGGTTTAGATGTTGAGTAAAAGTCAATGCAAAGCACATGGCTCTAAATGATTGTTAAGTGAATGAATGTTCAGAATACCTTTGTTCTAAAAGGATCATTCTCATTTTAGTTCACATTTTGGTTTTTTGCCCCCACTTAAAAAATTTATTCAGGCAGCACACATAGTATCAGCTGACACTATAGAATAGTTACCAAGTGTGGTGCCAAAAGCTTTCATGTACACAAAACTACCCTATGAGACAGGGGCTGTTATTTTCCCCTTTTGATAGATAGGAAAAGTGAGGTCTTAAGAAGTTAAGAGAGTAACATGGTGAGTGGCAAAGCTGGTATTCAAATTCAGTTCTGACTTAAGAGCCCAAACTCTTAACCACTATGTGACACTGCTTTCAGTTTTAGTAATAGGACACCACCCTTATGGCAGAAAGTGAAGAGAAACTAAAAAGCCTCTTGATGAAAGTGAAAGAGGAGAGTGAAAAAGTTGACTTAAAGCTCAACATTCAGAAAACAAAGGTCATGGCATCCAGTCCCATCACTTCATGGTAAATAGATGAGGAAACAGTGGAAACAGTGTCACTTTATTTTTTGGGGCTCCAAAATCACTGCAGATGGTGACTGCAGCCATGAAATTAAAAGACGCTTGGTCCTTGGAAGAAAAGTTATGATCAACCTAGATAGTATATTCAAAAGCAGAGACATTACTTTGCGGACTAAGGTCTGTCTAGTCAAGGCTATGGTTTTTCCTGTGGTCATGTATGGATGTGAGAGTTGGACTGTGAAGAAGGCTGAGTGCTGAAGAATTGATGCTTTTGAACTGTGGTGTTGGAGAAGACTCTTGAGAGTCCCTTGGACTGCAAGGAGATCCAACCAGTCCATTCTGAACAGATCAACCCTGGGATTTCTTTGGAAGGAATGATGCTAAAGCTGAAACTCTGGCCACCTCATGCAAAGAGTTGACTCATTGGAAAAGACTCTGATGCTGGGAAGGATTGGAGGCAGGAGGAGATCAGGACAACAGAGGATGAGATGGCTGGATGGCATCACTGACTCGATTGACATGAGTCTGAGTGAACCCTGGGAGATGGTGATGGACAGGGAGGCCTGGCGTGCTGCAGTTCATGGGGTCATGAAGAGTTGGACATGACTGAGCAACTAAACTGAACTGAATGAAGGCTTCCCAGGTGGCACTAGTGGTAAAAACAAAAAACAAAAAACCCACATACTAATGCAGGAGACTTCACAGATGTGGGTTTGATCCCTGGTCAGGAAGATTTCCTGGAGGAGGGCACTGCAGCCCACTCCAGTATTCTTGCCTGGAGAATCCCATGGACAGTGGAGCCTGGCAGGGTACAATCTATATGGTCATACAGAGTTGGACACAATTGAAGCAACTTAGCACTCATGCACATAAAGACTTTCATATCTTGTCCAAACTTGGGACAACTCAGAAGAGTCATCCTGGCTTCTGAGCTTCCTGTGGGGTCGAGCTGAGCTCAGGCTGCCCGTGGACTTGATTTTGGCTTGATTTTTCTCTCTTTCCACTTCTGCTTCCTTTTCTTCTCTTCCATAGATATTGATCCCAAGGGCAATTCTTAAGAAATATCCTGCATCCTAAACTCCATCTCAGAGCCTGTTTTCCAGGGAAATCTATCTGTGACATTACTCATGATAGGACATAAATTAGAGTAGTGTCATTTGGAATAAAAAGGGCAGACATAACAGAATCAACTCATCCATTGCATGGCTTTGCTGTATGTAGACACACTTAGGGATCCTATAATTAGGATTCACTAGGACCAATCTCTGTGACTGCAAAAATGATTCAGCCTCATCCATTCAAAGCATATGCGAGAACAGAATGAGTGAGTAAACGAATGAATAAACCAACAAGTGAAACAGATGTGGCAAGTTCATTTATAGTTTCATGAATAGAGGGAGACCAGAAATACAGATTCTACTCTTTTAAGGGCTATGCTAATAAGCCACAGAGAAGCTGACTGGTTGTTTTTGTCCTTGCATCTGATTCTGTTGTACTTATATATACAAAGACTGTGATGAGGAAAACAGTGCAGAACATTTTCAATGAGATATTTACTGTGCTACAATCACAAGTCCCATGAATGGTAATCAGGGATTTGAGATCTCCTAATTAGGGGCCTCTTACCACAGTTTACTGCCAGCTGTGAAACCTGAAATGGCCCCCTTTCCCATTTTAAGGCACTAACTTTATAAGAGGGTGCACTGAAGCTTCACCTAACAAGATACAAATATTTGTAACTGTAAAGTATCCAGGCATTTTTGTAACCATCACTTTTATTTTATGATCTAGTCAAAATAAAGCAAAATGGTAAAGAAGATTTACAATAAAGGAGCTATTTCTGTGTCTCTTCTTACTAAGATTTGAGAGCAAATAAAACTTGAATAATTTTAAATATTGTAGTTGGGCACCAGCTAATTGGTTTTTTAATTCTATTAAGAAAAGATAATTCAGAGGATAGTTTAATTTCTACACTGATAGAGACAACTTTCTCCCCTGAGTATGTCCACAGCTCAGACATAACAGTTCTTAAACATTAAAATATAAAATATAATTAATGCTCAAAAGAAATTTGAACTGTGGTACTAGAGAAGATCCTTGAGAGTTCCTTGGACAGCAAGGAGATCAAGCCAGTCAATTCTAAAGAAAATCAATCCTGAATATTTATTGAAAGGATTGATGCTGAAGCTGAAGCTCCAAGACTTCGGCCACCTGATGCAAACAGCCGACTCACTGGAAAAGACCCTGATACTGGGAAAGATTGAGGGCATAAGGATAAGGGGATGACAGAGGATGAGATGGTTGGAGGTCGTCACTGATTCAGTGGACATGAGTTTGAGGAACTCCAAGAGACGGTGAAGGACAGGGAAGCCTGGTATGCTGCAGTTCATGGGGTCACAAAGGGCAGGACACAACAGCAATTGAACAACAAAAGAAATTTATTTTTGCTCAATATGTTATCATCAAGGTCATTTTTATTAATTCCACAAATACTGAGTACTAAATGTGTGCTAAATATCATGCTAAACAGGGGGATTTAAATTTATCAAAGAATAAAATCAGCCAAGAAGAGGGGGAGGAAGAAGAAGGAAATGTCTAAGAGGAAGGGGTAAAGAGGGAATGTCTAAAAGGAAAGAATGTTTTACAGTGCCAGTGTTCATGAGGTTCAAATACGGTAAGAACCAAGCAGCACCTATTAGATTTGATACTTGGCTCATTATAAGTAACTTCTGAAAAGCAGTTTCTGCAAGGAAGAGGCCAGAATGTAGCAGTTTCATATTAATGAAGGAAGTGAACATAGCAGATTTTGAACAGCTGTCAGAGAGATAAATATAAAGCACAAGAAATATGTTGGGTGTGACTTAGGGAGAGGACTCAATATAGAGGAAGATTTTTTCTTTCGGTTATCAGAGAAGTGATCTATGCTAAGAGGAAAGAGCTACTAGAGAGGAAAATTAGGAAGATACTGGAGACAGGATTAATGATGAAGTGAGAGGCTCCAGGAGGCTGCCTGGTATGACACTTAAAGGATAGATCTTGGGATCAGGTTTGGACAACAACCATAACAACAACAATGATGATGACCAACAAGTATTGACCATTGCATGGCACACCTGCCTGAATATTTCATGTTATTTAGTCTCCCCTGCAAAACACTGTCAGTTTTGTTTAATTATTATTTCATTTTTATAATTGAGGAAAGGAGACACAAAGAGGACAATGTAGATACAGATGAGTTCTTAGGTGGGAGAAAGAAATTGATATTTTAATGCTTATAGACCTCACTTTGGCCCTATAAAACAGAAGATGAAGGAAATCTGCTGAGAATGGTGAGGAAGCTTACATAGTAAAAAAAAAAAAAAGTTGGATTTTGAAGGCTGGAAATAGTTGTGAAGGAGTAAGAGTGAGAAATATCAATAACCTCAGATATGCAGATGACACCACCCGTATGGCAGAAAGTGAAGAAGAACTAAAGAACCTTTTTTTTCTTAAATTTTATTTAATACTTTATTCTACTTTACAGTACTGTATTGGTTTTGCCATACATTGACATGAATCAGCCACAGGTGTACACGATCTCTTGATGAAAGTGAAAGAGGAGAGTGAAAATGTTGACTTAAAGCTCAACATTCAGAAAACAAAGATCATGGCATCCAGTCCCATCACTTCATGGCAAATAGATGGGGAAACAGTGGAAACAGTGGCTGACTTTATTTGTTTGGGCTCCAAAATCACTGCAGATGGTGACTGCAGCCATGAAATTAAAAGACGCTTATTCCTTGGAAGGAAAGTTATGACCAAACTAGATAGCATGTTTTCAATCAGAGACATTACTTTACCAACAAATGTCTGTCTTGTTAAGGCTATGGTTTTTCCAGTAGTTATGTATGGATGTGAGAGTGGGACTATAAAGAAAGCTGAGCACCAAAGAATTGATGCTTTTGAATTGCAGTATTAGAGAAGACTCTTGAGAGTCCCTTGGACTGCAAAGAGATCCAACTGGTCCATCCTAAAGGAAATCAGTCCTGAATATTCATTGGAAGGACTAATGCTGAAGCTGAAACTCCAGTACTTTGGCCACCTGATGTAAAGAACTGACTCACTGGAAAAGACCCTGATGCCGGGAAAGATTGAAGGCAGGAGGAGAAGGGGATGACAGAGGATGAGATGGTTGGATGGCATCACCAACTCAACGGACATAAGTTTGAGTAAGCTCCTGGAGTTGGTGATGGACAGGGAGGCCTGGCATGCTGCAATCCATGGGGTCACAAAGAGTCAGACATGAGTGAGCGACTGAACTGAACTGAACTGAAGAGTGAGCTCTACCTAGAAATCATAGAATTCCTGACCAGTATCAGCTGAGTTTCAAGATCATGAATTTTCACTGTTTCCAGTCAACTTAGTTGTGCAGTGTCAGCCTCTGGAAACAGAGCAGGTGAGTGTTTGGCATTGCTAATAGGCTCACAGTCTTCCTCTGCACATCTAAGGACTGTTCTGGAGGACATCAGTGTCAAGATGGTAGCCCATAGCCCTACTCCATCATCAAAGTTCCTTTACCTTCTTTATTACAATTACATTTCTGGCCACTTCATTTTAATTGCTCACCCCATGGACATTTCATTAACTTTACTATGAAGCTTAGTCACTCATTATATGTAATGGGGCCCCATTAAGATTCCAACTCAAGCTTCCTATTTTACCCCAAACTATAAGATTTTTCTTATCTTGTTCTGATCCCAGGTTTACTCATTTTATTTGTTAATTGATGCTGCCCAGACTACAGCCTCCCTATGTTCTTGCACATGCCCTTTCCTGTCTAGATATACTTTTCTTTTTTTTTTTTTTTGGCCTGACAAAATTTGTTCCATATTTCAAAGTTATATCAACATCAGCTTTTCCAGGAATCCCTCCAAGTCCCCTTATCCTAAGCTTATTTTTAGTTATGTCTCCTAGATCGCTGCTCTCTCCTGGTTTTCTTTACAACTCTTCATATCCTGCAGTGATAATTAGTTTGTTTTCTGGTGTCCCTAGAACTAAATCAAGTTGGGGTTGTATTTTTGTTTAATGTCTGTATGCATGTGACCTAGCATTGTGACTTACAGTTTATCTATCTATCTATTTATTTATTATTATTATTGAGTCAAAACTTTGTGTTTAATATTAGGTTTGAAGAAAAATGGAGAGATGTGGAAAATTATAATAGTTCAAAAAATATTTTAAAAGCTAAGGGTAATAAACTGGGCAAATCTGACTTATAGTTTTTTAAGTGCTTGAAAACACTTGAAAGATATGCTCAATTCATTTTTAACATTCACTTAAGACATAAATATTCCTCTACTCAAAATTTACTATACTTGATATAAACTTTTGAATTAGATACCCATTTGTTGTGTAAGAATTTAATAAAACTAGATTAACATGCCAATTTTTAGTAACCTACACCAATATTCAGACTCTTGATGCCATGTACTTAGTTGCTC
The DNA here is from genome assembly GCA_006408675.1 of Madoqua kirkii. Lineage (NCBI taxonomy): Eukaryota > Metazoa > Chordata > Mammalia > Artiodactyla > Bovidae > Madoqua > Madoqua kirkii. Next base: position 23,746 of record SJYC01088064.1, read on the forward strand.
AGTGGTGTCTGACTCTTTGTGAACCCATGGATTGTAACCCACCAGGTACCTCTGTCCATGGAGATTCTCCAGGCAAGAATACTGGAGTGGTTGTCATGCCCTCCAGGGGCTGTTCCCAACCCAGGGATGGAACTCAGGTCTCCCACATTGCAGACGGATTCTTTACTGTCAGCCTCCAGGGAAACCCTTTCAGGCTCTTATTTATGATTTCTTAAGCCATGGTACATCACATGTAATTCCTGAGAAAACATCTCAATATTAATATCAGTGATGTTGGATATTATGACTGAAAAAGCTATTATATTGTCCTTCAAATAAATATATATTTTTAATGTACTGGGTATCCAGTGCCTAGCCTGCCTGATTTATCTTGTGTGGAATAACATATACAGAAACTAGATTACAAGTCAGTTATAAAAAAACAGAACTCAGGAATAGCCACATGGAAGACGTGCATTAGCACAAGGTATAGGGAAAGGGTGTGGAGCTTTCCAAGCACCTCCCAGCACCTCTACTGACTCACCAGCCTGGAAGCTCGGAAAGTATTTTTTAAAGGGATTATCTGTAGATTCCAAAGCTTTGTGCTAAGCTTTGCCACTATAGAGAATTTAGCTATGAGACCCAACAGGGTCCAGTCTCATTCTCTGCACTCCTCTGTCTGTTGCTCATCTGTCCTCAATGGAGATGAAACAGTATTCTCACAGTATTCATAGAGCATCTTGCTATTTTAAAATGGTGATAAATAGTTGGTCTCTGAAAGTTAACTTGCACTGATCAAAGAGTTGTATAGCATTTCTAAGACAAAAGTAACAGTAGAGGAGTGACAGTGTAGTGCCAAAGTCTGAAGACGTTTAGAATTGCATTACTGAAATCTGGAAGTTTACGATGTAGCCCCCCCCCCCCCCCCCCGATCTGCTGCTGTCTCCCTCAGTAACTGATCTGTGAACAGAGCTCACAGGGTGGTGGCCAATTCTAATGTCACTGAGCTGCCTGCAGATGTCACTCAGAGATAAGGCCAATGGCTCTGCACCTGTCTTCCATTCCTCTCTTTGAGCCGCTGGTCCCTCAGATAAGAGGAAGAGAACTAACATTTTGTTGTCTATTATGCTGTCCAGCCTTACCTAAGTATTTTATTTTATTTTATGTCATCTCATCCTCACACAGTACTACAATGTAGGTATTCCTTAAAATTTATAGACTAGGAAACTAAGGGCTACTTACATTAATTATTATTTTTAATATAAATTTATTTATTTTTGTTTAGAGGCTAATTACTTTGCAATATTATATTGGTTTTGCATGCTGCTGCTGCTGCTAAGTCACTTCAGTTGTGTCTGACTCTGTGTGACCCCATAGACAGCAGCCCACCAGGCTCTCCCGTCGTTGGGATTCTCCAGGCAATAACACTGGAGTGGGTTGCCATTTTCCTTCTCCAATGCATGAAAGTGAAAAGTGAAAGTGAAGTCACTCTGTCATGTCCGACTCTTTGAGACCCCATGGACTGCAGCCTACCAGGCACCTCCATCCATGGGATTTTCTAGGCAAGAGTACTGGAGTAGAGTTCCATTGCCTTCTCCAGGTTTTGCCATACATCAACATGAATCTGCCATGGGTGTACACGTGTTCTCCATCCTGAACCTCCTTCCCATCTCCCGAGGAAACAGAATTGAAAGAGACACGTGTACCCCAATGTTCATTGCAGCACTGTTTATAATAGCCAGGACATGGAAGCAACCTAGATGTCCATCAGCAGATGAATGGATAAGAAAGCTGTGGTACATTAATTATTAATAGCATTAAGGAGACCCCCTGAAAAGAGAACAGGCTTTGGGGCCAAGCACTGGCCTTAACTATTTCCCAAGATATTTCAGAGGCAAATTGTTTGCCCTCTCTAGTCTCCAGTCTTTAAATATGAAATAATGATAATAAACATCTCAGAGCATGATTTTGACAGTTAAGGTAACATATAAAGCACTTACCACAGTGTTAGCAACATAGGTATTACTAGGTACACACGCGCACACACACACACACACACACACACACATACTATTTAGAGTCTAATATCTATATGCATTTATGGTAGGAAAGTCAAACTCTCCTGGACTTATTAACCTGTTCTTGAGCAGGGGATTTAAGTTCTACAAGTTTCTGTTTCCTTAGTTGTAAGATGGAGATAGTACAGATATTTGAAAGATACAATGAGGTGATTTGTATAAAAGTATATGCAACAATATTTTAGTGTTTTCCACAAAAATTGCTGTAACTTCTATCACTTTTTCTATATCCAATACTTGTATTTCTATACCCATCCGCAGATCTTTCTCCACACAATTTCATTTAAAGCTCACAAAACCCTTGATATAATGACTTTTATTATCCAGTATTTACAGATGAAGAAATGAAAGCTTAGGGAGTTTAAATCACTTTCTCAAGATAACAGACCTATTCAATGGTAGAGTAATTAGGTATATAAGACACTTTACAAAGTAATTTGCCAGTAGAGACAAGACACAATGGCAGAAGTTAATTGTATCATGTAACAGAATGGTTAATATTCGTAAGCAAGCATTTGGAAGTTTTCTCAACCATTCATACCTCTGAATTAGCAGGAGCTGTGGGCAGTTATGAATATTCCAACACCACCTACCCTGGAAGGATATCGGTTCACTGCTAAGGCAGCGGAGGAAACCTTCATAAACATGCCCAGACTGATGGGGGCCTGGACGTTGATGGAGGCTTTGTAAGGACTGGAAAGAACACCAACTTGGCTTCACATGCAAGTGGACTAGAAACCAGCTTTGCCACATTGTAGCTTTAAAAGTTAGCGTTCACCACCTCACTTTTCTTAGGAATGACATTAATGATTTCATTAACTTGATAGTACAAGCAGTGACCCATAAACCAAAAGATTTGCAAGAAAATAACTAGAAAGTTGAAACATCTCTGCACACTCTCACTAGGTAGATGTCATTAAAATAATCACTCATCACTGTGGTCCACTTTATGATCCAAATATCCAAACTGAACTAGAACTTGTTTCATGAAAGGCAGAAGAGCTAACATGAAGCTAACACAATCACACAAACTGTAATCTGAGAAATATGAACAATGCACTGCAACGTTGTTCTCCAGTCACTAAGTCTTATCTGACTCTTCATGACCCTATGAACTACATCATGCAGGATTCCCTGTCCCTTACCATCTCCTGGCATTTGCCCAAGTTTATGTCCATTGAGTCAGTGATGCCACCCAACCATCTCAACCTCTATCACCCTCTTCTGCTTCTACTTTTCATCTTTCCCTAGCATCAGGGTCTTTTCCAGTGAGTCAGCTGTTCATATCAGGTGGCCAAAGTATTAGAGTTTCAGCTTCAGCATTAGTCCTCCCAATGAATATTCAAGGTTGATTTCCTTTAAGATTGATTAGTTTGATCTTCTTGCAGCCCAAGGGACTCTTGCGAGTCTTCTCCAGCACCGCAGTTCAAAAATATCAATTATTCAGCACTCTACCATTTTTATTGTCCATCTCTCATATCTGTATGTGACTACTGGAAATCTTTCACTATACAGACCTTTGTGGGCAAAATTCTGTCTTTGTCTTTTAACACACTATCTAGTTTTGTAATACCTTTCCTGCCAAGAAGCAATCATTTTCTAATTTCATGGCTGTAGTCACCATCCACAGTGATTTTAGAGCCCAACAAGAGGAAATCTATCACTGCTTCCCCCTTTTCCCTTTCTATTTGCCGTGAAGTGATGGAACAGTGCTATAATGTAATTTTTAAAATATTGAGTCTTAAGCTGGCTTTTCCACTCTCCTTCACCCTCATCAAGAGGCTCTTTAGTTCCTTTTCACTCTCTGCCATTAGAATAGTATCAGCTGCATATTTGTTGATAGTTTTCCTGGTAATCATTTTTTTTAATTTCTCTTTTAATTGAAGGATAACTGCTTTACAGAATTTTGTGGTTTTCTGTCAAATCTCAACATGACTCAGCCATAGAAATACATATATCCTCTCCCTTTTGAACCTTGCTCTCATCTCTCTCCCCATCCCACCTCTCTAGATTGATACAGAGCCACTGTTTGAGTTTCCTGAGACATACAGAAAATTCCCATTGGTTATCTATTTTGCATATGGAAAGTAAGTTTCCATGTTACTCTCTCCAAACATCTTACTCTCTCCTCACCTCTGCCCATGCCCATAAATCTGCCTCTTATGTCTGTTTCTCCATTGCTGCACTGCAGACAAATTCTTTGGTATATCTTTCTAGATTTTTTATATATGTGTTAGTTTATATTTATCTTTCTCTTTATGACTTATTTCACTCTGTATAATAGGTTCTAGGGTCATCTACCTCATTAAAACAGACTCAAATGCATTCCTTCATATGGTTGAGTAATATTCCATTTTTTAACATATACCACAACTTCTTTATCTGTTCATCTGTTGATAGATATCTAGGTTGCTTCCACGTTCTAGCTATTGTAAATAATGCTGCAGTGAACAATGGGATACATGTGTCTTTTTCAATTTTGGTTTCCTCAGGGTATATGCCTAGGAGTGTCATTGCTGGCTTTCTATGGTGGCTTTATTCCTAGTTTTTAAAGGAATCTCCATATCACCTTTCATAGTGGCTGTATCAATTTACATTCCCATCAACAGTGCAAGAGTGTTCCCTTTTCTCTACACCACTTCGGGCATTTATTGTCTGTAGACTTTGATGATGGCCATTCTGACCAGTGGGAGGTGATATCTCATTGTACTTTTGATTTGCATTTCTCTAATAAGGAGCAATGCTGAGCATCTTTTCAGGTATTTATTAGCCATCTATATGCCTTCTTTGGGGAAATGTCTATTTAGGTCCTTTCCCTATTTTTTGATCGGGTTGTTTGTTTTTCTGGTAACAAGTAGTATGAGCTGCTTGTATATTTGGAAATTAATCCTTTGTCAGTTGTTTCATTTGCTTTATTTTCTCCCAATCTGGGGATTGTCTTTTCACCTTGTTCATAGTTTTCCTTTGATATACAAAAGCTTTTAAGTTTAATCATGTCCTATTTGTTTAATTTTGTTTTTATTTCCATAACTCTAGGATGTAGGGTGTAGAGGATCTTGCTTTGATTTACATCATCAAGTATTCTGCCCTTGTTTTTCTCTAAGAGTTTTATAGTTTCTGGTCTTATATTTAGTAATATAATCAATTTTGAGTTTACCTTTACATATGGTGTTAGGAAATGTTCTAATTTCATTCTTTTACATGGAGCTCTTCAGTTTTCCCAGCACCACTTATTGAAGATGCTGTCTTTGCCCCATTGTATATTCTTGCCTACTTTGTAGAAAATAAGGTACCCATAGGTGCATGGGTTTATTTCTGGGGTTTCTATCTTGCTCCATTGGTATATATTTCTGTTTTTGTGCCAGTACCATACTGTCTTATTGATTGTAGCTTTGTAGTATGATCTGAAGTCAGGAAGGTTGATTTCTCCAACTCCATTCCTCTTTCTCAAGACTGCTCTGGCTATTTGGGGTCTTTTGTATTTCCATATGAATTGTGAAATTTGTTCTAGTTTTGTGGAAGATGCCATTGGTAATTTGATAGGGATCACATCACATTGAATCTGTAGATTAAATTTTGTAGCATAGTCATTTTCATAATATTGATTCTTCTTACCCAGGAACATGGGTTCCATCTCTCCTTTTGCTTATATCATCTTTGATTTCTTCTATCAATGTCTTATAATTTTCTGAATACTGTGCTTTTGTTTCCTTAGGTAAGTTTATTCCTAGATATTTTATTCTTTTTGTTGCATGGGTGAATGTGATTGATTTCTAAATTTCTCTTTCTGATTTTTCATTGTGAGTATACAGAAATGCAAGTGACTTCTGTGTATTGATTTTGTATCCTGCAACATTGCTAAATTCATTTGTTAGCTCTAGTAATTTTCTGATACTATCTTTAGGGTTTTCTATGTACAGTATAATGTCATCTGCAAACAGTGAGAGCTTAATTTCTTCTTTTCCAATCTGTATTTCTTTTATTTCTTTTTCTTCTCTGATTGCTCTAGCTAAGACTTCCAAAATTATATTGAATAATAATGGTGAAAGTGGGCACCCTTGTCTTGTTCCTGATCTTAGAGTGAATATTTTCAGTTTTTCACCATTGAGTATAATTTTTGCTGTGGGTTTGTCATATATGGCCATGACTATGTTGAGATAAGTTATATCTATGCTCATTTTTTTGAAGATTTTTAATCATAAGTGGGTGCTGATTTTTGTCAAAGACTTTTCCTGCATTTATTGAGATTATCATGTTTTTTATCCTTCAATTTGTTAATATAGTATATCACATTGATTGATTTGTAGATACTGAAGAAGAAGAATCTTTGCATCTCTGGAATAAACCAAACTTGATCATGGTGCATGAGCTTTTTAATGTATTGTTAAATTCTGTTTGCTAAAATTTTGTTGAGGATTTTTGCATCTATGTTCATCACTGATATTGACCTGTAGTTTTCTTTTTCTGTGTTTTCTTTGTTTGCTTTTGGTATCAGGGTGATGATGGCCTCATAGAATAAGTTTTGAAGTGTTCCTTGCTCTGCAATGTTTTGAAAGAGTCTTAGAAGGATAGGTATTAGCTTTTCACTAAATGTTTGATAGAATTTGCCTGTGATGGTGTCTGGCACAGGGCTTTTGTCTTTTGGGAGTTTTTTTTAAATCACAATTTTATTTCAGTGCTTGTAATTGAGTAGTTCATTATTTCTATTTCTTCCTGCTTCAGTCTTGGAAGATTGACCTTTTCTAAGTATCTGTTCATTTCTTCAAGTTATCCATTTTATTGCTATATAGTTGTTCATAGTAGTCTCTTATAATCCTTTGTATTTCTGCATTGTTTGCTGTAACCTCTCTTTTTTCATTTCTAATTTTGTTGATTTGATTCTTTCCCTTTTGTTCTTGATGAGTCTAGCTAAAGGTTTTTCAGGTTTGCTTATCATTTCAAAGAACCAGTTTTAGTTTTATTAATCTTTATATTGTTTGTTTCATTCATTTATTTCTGCTCTGATGTTTATGATTTCTTTCATTCTGCTAATTTGGGGAGTATGTTTGCTTTTCTTTTTCCAGTTGTTTTAGGTGTGAAGTTAGGTTGTATGCTCGATGCCTGCTTCTTGAGGTAGGGCTGTGTTGCTATAAACTTCCTTCTTAGAGCTGCTTTGGCTGCATTTCACAAGTTTTGAGTCGTCATGTTTTCATTCTCATTTGTTTCTAGAAATTTTTTAATTTCCCTTTTGATTTCTTCAGTTACCTCTTCATTTAGAGAAATATTGTTTAATCTCCATTTGTTTGTGATATTTTTGGTGTAAGTTGGGTGTTAAAGTTTCCTACTCTTTTTGTGTTACTGTCAATTTCTCCTTTTATGTCTTTTAGTGTTTTTGTGTGCAAGATTTTCCTATGTTGGGTGCACAGATATTTACAATTGTTACGTGCTCCTCTTGGACTGATCCCTTGATTATTATGTAGTGTCTTTACTTATCTCTTGTACTATCCTTCATTTTCAGGTCTGCTTTTTCTGATATGAGCATTGCTGCTCTAGCTCGCTTTTACTTTCCATGTGCATGAAATATATTTTTCCATCCTCTCACTTTCAGTCTATATATGTCTCTAGGTCTGAAGTGGGTTTCTTGTAAACAGTATATATATATTGGTCATGTTTTATTTCCATTCAGCCAGTCTGTAGCATTTAATCCATTTACATTTAAAGTAATTATTCATATATATGTTCCTATTGCCATTTTATTAGTTGTTTGGTATTATTATTATTATTGTAGATCTTTTTCTTCCCTTTTAATTCCTGACTATGTATGTCCCTTTAACATTTGCTGTAAAGCTGGTTTAAGTAAGTAGATGAAGTCTCTCAGTCATGTCCAACTCTTTGTGACCCCATGGACTGTAGCCTGCCAGGCTCCTCCATCCATGGGATTTTTCAGGCAAGAGTACTGGAGTGGGTTGTCATTTCTTTCTTTTCTTCTCCTATTTCTTTCTTCTACTGAATTCTCTTTACTTGAGTTTGTCTGAAAAGCTTTTGATTTCTCCATCAATTTTGAATGAGAGCCTTGCCAGGTAGAGTAACATTGGTTATAGATATTTCCCTTTCAGAACTTTAAATATATCCTGCTATTCCCTTCTGGCCTTCAGAGTTTCTGCTGAAAGATCAGCTGTTAAACGTATGGGGTTTCCCTTGCATGTTACTTGTTGATTTTCCCTTGTTGCTTTTAACATTCTTTCTTTGTGTTTAACCTTTGTTAATTTAATTAGTGTGTGTCTTGAGCATGTTTCTTCTTGATTTTATCCTGTATGGGACTCTTTGCACCTCTTGGACTTGATTGACTATTTCCTTTTCCATGTTAGGGAAATTTTCAACTATAATCTCTTCAAAAATTTTCTCATACCTTTTTTTTTCCCTCTTATTCTTCTGAGACCCCTATAATTCAAATGTTGGTGTGTTTGATATTTTTCAGAGGTCTCTGAGATCATCCTCAGTTCTTTTCATTCTATTTACTTTATTCTGCTCTTCAGAAGTTATTTCCACCATTTTATCTTCCTACTCACTGATCCATTCTTCTGCTTCATATATTCTGCTATTGATTCCTTCTAGAGCATTTTTAATATCACTAATTATTCTGTTTATCTCTGCATATTTATTCTTTAATTCTTTTAGGTTTTTGTTAATTGATTCTTGCATTTTTCTCAATTCTGTTTTCAAGGTTTTTGATAATCTTTACTTTCATTATTCTGAATTCTTTTTCAAGTAGTTTGCCTATTTCATCTTCATTTATTTGGG
>SJYC01088065.1:0-10684 GCA_006408675.1 Madoqua kirkii
GGTCCTTGTTAAACATTTCTTGCATCTTCTCAATCCTTGTCTCTAGTCTATTTATCTGTAATTCCATTTTGTTTTCATGATACTGGATCATCTTTACTTTCATTATTCTGAATTCTTTTCAAGTAGTTTGCCTATTTCATCTTCATTTATTTGGGCTTCTGTGTTTCTAGTTTGTTCCTTCATTTGTGCAGTATTTCTCTGTTTTTTTTTTTTCATTATTTTTTTAAACTTATGGTTTTTGAGGTCTCATTTTCCCAGGCTTCAAGGTTGAATTTTTTGGTTTCTGCCCTTCTAAGTTTGGTCCAGTGGTTTGTGCAAGCTTCGTATAGGGTGATATTTGTGCTGAGGTTTTTGTGTGTTCCCCCCACCCCCGATGGGCAGGGCTGAGTGAGGTGGTAATCCTGTGTGCTGATGATTAAATTTGTATTTTAGTCTTGTATGTTGTTTGGATGAGGCTCCTGCACAGCTGCTACTGGGTGATGCCAGGTCTTGTATTCTACTGATTTCCTTTGTGGGAATTCTCGCGATTTGATATACCATAGGGTGAGGAGTTCTGTGGTAGTCTAGGGTCTTGGAGTCAGTGTGCCCACTCCAAAGGCTCGGGGCTTGATCTCTGGCTTATGGAAATTGCCTTCTGACTTGTCTTCCTGCTTCTGCCTTGGCCAACTTCAGTTAGTTCTTCATCACATTCTTCATGATCCTGTGTTATCCCAGCCTAGAAGTTCAGTTTGTGTGGATTTATCTACTCTTGAAGCAAAAGTCTTCTGTGCTGAACTTTTTTCCAATTCTTCCTGAAGTAGGGAAATTAGTTCATTCTTCTCTTTCAGCTGCAGCTTCAGTATTAAGCATTTATCTTCCATTATATCCTGACAAATCCTCTACCAGCTAAATCAGGAGCTCCAGTGCTACAACTGCCTGTGAGAGGAATACACTCTCTCTGGTAATCTTGATTCCAGTTTGTAAGTCATCCAGCCTGTCATTTTGCTTGATGTGCTCTTTGTGTAAGTTAAACAAACAGGATTACAATAAGTAGCTTTGTCCTACTCCTTTCTTAATCCTGAACCAGTCAATTGTTCCATACAGGGTTCTAACTATTGCTTCTTGACCCGCATAGAGGCTTCTCAAGAGACAGGTAAGGTGGCTGGTATTCCCATATCTTTAAGAGTTTCCCACAGTTTGATATGATTCACATAGTCAAAGGATTTAATGTAGTCAATGAAATAGAAGTAGTAGATGTTTTTCTAGAATTCCCTTGCTCTTTCTAGGATCCAGCAAATGTTGGCAATCTGATAAAATGAGATGCATCCAATCTGTTGAGATGAAGCAGTACATGGAAAGCTATTCTTTGTTTGTGTGTGTGTGTGTGAGACTGTTTGTCTTTTATGCTTCATTAGTACTTTGGTACTTATTAACCCAAATCCCTTCAATACTGCCACCTCAGAGTGGAGTGCAGGAGAGAGCGCGTTTGTGAAGGCACCTTCAGACAGTACTGGAATAGTACTCACTCCCTTTGTCCTGAGGCAAAGTTCACAAAGGAACATTTCGGTTTACACTTAGATCTACTCATGGAGAGAAGTGCATCCACAGTAAAGTGTTTAGATGTTTTCTGTCTCCAAGGCAGAGATGTTTCATGATTTTTCAACAGTTTCCTATGCTGCTTACCACAGGAAGAGAACATGTTTGGCCTTCATCTGCTGTCACTGTGGCAGCTGTTTCCCACCAGGTAACGTTAGTATCTTGTGTATTTTACCCAGTATGAGTCAAGTCCTCAGGGCCTGGCCATCTAGAGGCACTGAGCCAATATTGTTTCTGGGCCTACAAAGCATGTTTTCTCAGAAAGTGCAGCTCCTCTCCACACATCAACCTATGTTACACACAGAGGATGCCCATTTTGAAGAACTGCTTGGGTGTCATGAAAGGACTCTTGGATACTAAGGTTAGCATATAGATATCCAGAAAATCATGCGAAAATGTACTCTTAAAAGAAATCCATTTTGTGACCCTAGGCAGGCCATGGGAAAAGTGACCTAGGCCAATGGTTCCTGTGACCTTGTTCCTGCTTCCTCAGATCTGTAAGAGCCTGAGTGAATCTTTGTGTTGCAAGACAACTTCATAGTGTAAGTTCAAAATTCACCTGAATATTTTAGTCTGACCTGATAATTTCCAACACTAGAAGTAAGTGGATACTGAACCCACCCAATACACATGTCTCAGGATGGGAGATGGCCGTCTGGATGAATGAGTGAATCTTCTGTTTATGGGGCACTTCATAACTTCAAATTCAGAAAAGCACAAAGTAGACAACATACATATTGAATCTCAGATGAATTTTTTTCTTAAAAGCTATCTCACACTTATCAATATACTTCTATCAGTTTGATTTCACTCATGTGAAGTCAATTTGCTCTGAATTTACTTGCATAACATCATGAATAAAAACATTTTGAAGACTCCTTAGAGGAGACAGCAGAGATTTACCTGACAAAACCCACAGTTAACAGTTTAGATGAAACAACTTTTTCTTTGCCAATTTACTTGCTTTTTTTTAATTGAAGGATAATTGCTTTATAAAATGTTGTGGTTTTCTGTCAAACATCATCAAGAATCAGTCATAGGTACAGCTGTGTCCCCTCCCTCCCATCTCACTCTCCATCCCACCCTTCTAGATTGTCACAGAGCCCCTGTTTGAGTTCCCTGAGGTGTACAGCAAATTCCCATTGGCTATCTATTACAACATTTTGAAAGTTCTTTCCCAGCCAAGGGCCCTGGGGCTAGAGGCAAAGGAGGTTTACTTTCTTTCCTTCAAGTGGCATTGCTGGCATTTCATTGATGCTTGTGTCCTTTCTTTCAGATTTTCCCTTGGGAATTCAAAATATTCCAGCCTTTTCAGATGATTTCTTTCTCTTGTATCAAAAATTTTTAAGCAGATTGGACTTGCTGTGTGAAGGAGTCTTCTACTAGGTCCTAATGGACAAATTATGTAACAATATGTAGAATATTCTTATTGTCATGTGATTGGGTAGTAACATTATGCTGTAGAGTGAGTAAGACTTAAAAAAATATTTGTGAAAGTAAAAGTGAAGTTGCTCAGTCGTGTCCAACTCTTTGCGATCCCATGGAGTGTAGCCTACCAGGTTCCTCTGTCCATGGGATTTTCCAGGCAATAGTATTGGAGTGGATTGCCATTTCCTTCTCTAGGGGACCTTCCCAACCTATGGATTGAACCCAGGTTGCCCACATTGTAGACAGATGCTTTACCACCTGAGCCACCAGGGAAGCACTGTAAATATTTCTTTGAGCCCCTTTTTCTTGGGGGGGGGGGCAAGAATACTGGAGTAGGTTGCCATCCCCTTCTCCAGGAGAGCTCCCTGACCCAGGGATTGAAACCTGGTCTCCCGCATTGTAGGCAAACACTTTAGGACAATTAAAAATAAAGATATAACAGTCAGAATAGCTATCATCAAAGCAATGTACAGACAATAAATTCCGGAGAGAATGTGGAGAAAGGGGAACTCTTGCACTGTTAGTGAGAATGTAAACTGATACATCTACTTTGCACAACAGTATGGAGATTCCTTTAAAAACTGGGACTAAAACTACCATATGACCTAGCAATCCCACTATTGAGCATTTATCCTGAGAAAACCATAATTTAGAAAGGCACATGTACCCTGAACTGAGAAGGACACATGTACCCTGATGTTCACTGAAGCACTATTTACCATAGCTGGGGCATGGAAGCAAGCTAAATGTCTATCAACAGATGAATGGATAAATAATGTGGTAGAAATTTACAATGGAATATTACTCAGCCATGGAAAGGAATGAACCTGAGTCAGTTGAACAGAGGTGGATAAACCTAGAGCCATTTATATAGAGTGAAGTAAGTCAGAAAGAGAAAAACAAATATCATATAGTAATGCATATATGGCCTTCCCAGGTGGCGCTGGCAGTAAAAAATTTGCCTGCCAATTAAACAAACATAAGAGACACAGGTTTAATCCCTGAGTTGGAAAGATTTCCTAGAGCAGAGCATGGCAACCTACTTCATTATTCTTGCCTGGAGAATCCCCAGGACATACAGCCTGGTGGGCTATGGTCCATAGGGTTGCACAGAGTCAGACACAACTGAAGTGACTTAGCACAATGCATATATATGGAATCTAGAAAAATGGTAGCAATAAGCCTATTTACAGGGAAAGAGTAGAGATTCAGGCATAAAGCAGAGAATTGTGGATACAGTGGGGGAAGGAAAGCATAGGATGAACTGAGAGATAGCATAAAAGCATAACATTCAGTTCAGTTCAGTTCAGTTCAGTTGCTCAGTCATGTCCGACTCTTCACGACCCCATGAATTGCGGCATGCCAGGCCTCCCTGTCCATCACCATCCCGGAGTTCACTCAGACTCACATCCATCGAGTCAGTGATGCCATCCAGCCATCTCATCCTCTGTCGTCCCCTTCTCCTCCTGCCCCCAATCTCTCCCAGCGTGAGAGTCTTTCCCAATGAGTCAACTCTTCACCTGAGGTGACCAAAGTACTGGAGTTCAGCTTTAGCATCATTCCTTCCAAAGAAATCCCAGGGCTGATCTCCTTCAGAATGGACTGGTTGGATCTCCTTGAAGTCCAAGGGACTCTCAAGAGTCTTCTCCAGCACCACAGTTCAAAAGCATCAATTCTTCGGCTCTCAGCCTTCTTCACAGTCCAACTCTCACATCCATACATGACCACAGGAAACATTATCACATGGAAAATAGACAGCTACTGGGAAGTTGCTATATAATGCAAGGAGCTCAGCCAAGTGCTCTGTGAAGACCTAGAGAAATGGATGGGGCAGGGTGGGAGGGAGGCTTGGGAGGCAGGAGACACGTGTATATTTATAGCTGATTCACATTGTTCTAAGGCAGAAACAAACACAACATTGTAAAGCAATTATCCTCCAGTTTAAAAGTTAATTAAAAAATAAAGATAAAACACAGACTTTTATTATTTATTGATTATAGAACTATATAAAAATACTACTCTATTGGGAGGGAGGCTTGGGAGGCAGGAGACACGTGTATATTTATAGCTGATTCACATTGTTCTAAGGCAGAAACAAACACAACATTGTAAAGCAATTATCCTCCAGTTTAAAAGTTAATTAAAAAATAAAGATAAAACACAGACTTTTATTATTTATTGATTATAGAACTATCTAAAAATACTACTCTATACTCTTCTGTGGAATAGCTGGTTAATTATAATCAATGACTGAAAATTTATTTTAAAATCTGGTATACAATATTATAACCAATTATCAATAGTGATTCTGAAAAGCAAGAGTTATAATAGCTATTAGTCTGTGTTTCAGAAAAAAAAAAAATAGGCCATACTGTAGTTGAGAATGCTTCTCAAAAAGAAGAAAATTGATTAAGGTTCATCTGTTATGACCCTGGGATCACACCATACATTTGGCTATATAAACAATTTACGTCAGATGGATGCTTGATCAGTCAGTGTCCAACTGGGAAAAGAGAAACACTTTATTTCTTTCAAACAGAGTAAGTGTAATACAAGACATTGGTTATACAGGGGTAGAAAAGTTTTTCCTTTAAAAAATCCAATTGGAGGTGCTGAGGCAATTTTGAGATTAGCAATAGCAGGAAGGTAACAGAAGCAATGCTTCCAGACTCTAAAAGCTAGAGCTGCTAGCAATGTGTCAGAAGAAGAGAGGCATTACTAGTTGAGAGCAGAGAACACAGCTTTTTAAGGTCTTGAACTCTAATTAAGATCTGTCTGCTGCCAAACACCATAAGAAGAAGAGAAAAGGGGAGAGAAAGACTTTGGCTTATTCCCTCCTTCTGCCAGCTACACCAACTAGACAAAATTACCATGAAACCAGAAGGAAAGGATGTTAGAAAATATAGCTTCTTATAGCACAGGGTATAGAAGGAAAAGGAAGGAAAATTAATCTAAGAGAAAACAGAGTGTTCATCTACATAAATGTTATTTGGATAATCTGTATTTGTGCTAAGAGGCTAATGAGGTATAAATTTTGTGAAAATAATTTAGAAGGACTGGGGCATTAACCTTTCCCACTTCACTTCATCACTCTTCCAAACTCTTCCTCTCAATGACACCCATCCTTATTTTTTACTGCCTTTCTTAATGAAAAGATATCCTTCCTTAATTCAAATTTCATAAATCTAAGAGGGCATAAGAGGGCAGACACACTGAAGCCATAATCACAGAAAACTAGTTAATCTAATCACACTAGGACACAGCTTTGTCTAACTCAATGAAACTAAGCCATGCCTGCAGGGCAACTCAAGACAGGTAGATCATGGTGGAGAGTTCTGACAGAACCTGGTCCACTGGAGAAGGGAATGGCAAACCACTTCAGCATTCTTGCCTTGAGAACCCCATGAACAGTATGAAAAGGCAAAATGATAGGATACCAAAAGAGGAACTCCCCAGGTCATTAGGTGCCTAATATGCTACTGAAGATCAGTGGAGAAATAACTCCAGAAAGAATGAAGGGATGGAGTCAAAGCAAAAGCAATACCCAGCTGTGCATGTGACTGGTGATAGAAGCAAGATCTGATGCTGTAAAGAGCAATATTGCATAGGATCCTGGAATGTCAGGCCCATGAATCAAGGCAAATTGAAAGTGCTCAAACAAGAGATGGCAAGGGTGAACGTAGACATTCTAGGAATCAGTGAACGAAAATAGACTGGAATGGGTGAATTTAACTCAGACGACCATTATATCTACTATTGCAGGCAGGAATCCCTCAGAAGAAATGGAGTAGCCATCATGCTCAACAAAAGATTCTGAAATGCAGTACTGGAATGCAATCTCAAAAATGTCAGAATGATCTCTGTTCGTTTCCAAGGCAAACCATTCAACATCACAGTTATCCAAGTCTATCCCCAACAAGTAATGCTGAAAAAGCTGAAGTTGAAGGGTTTTATGAACACCTACAAGACCTTAGGAACTAACATCGCTAAAAGATGTCTTTTTCATTATAAGGGACTGGAATGCTAAAGTAGGAAGTCAAGAAACACCTGGAGTAACAGACAAATTTGGCCTTGGAATGTGGAATGAAGCAGGGAAAAGACTAATAAAGTTTTGCCAAGAAAATGCACTGGTCATAGCAAACACCCTCTTCCAACAACACAAGAGAAGACCCTAAACATGGACATCACCAGATAGTCACCACTGAAATCAGATTGATTATATTTTATGCAGTCAAAGATGGAGAAGCTCTATACAGTCAACAAAAACAAGACCAGGAGCTGACTGTGGCTCAGATCACAAACTCCCTATTATCAAATTCAGACTTAAATTGAAGAAAGTAGAGAAAACCAATAGACCATTCAGGTATGACCTAAATCAAATCCCTTATGATTATACAGTGGAAGTGAGAAATTGACTTAAGGGACTAGATCTGATAGATAGAGTGCCTGATGAACTATGGAATGAGGTTCGTGACATTGTACAGGAGACAGGGATCAAGACCATTCCCATGGAAAAGAAATGCAAAAAAGCAAATGGCTGTCTAGGGAGGCCTTACAAATAACTGTGAGAAGAAGAGAGGTGAAAAGCAAAGGAGAAAAGGAAAAATATAAGCATCTGAATGCACAGTTCCAAAGAATAGCAAGAAGAGATAAGAAAGCCTTCTTCAGCAATCAATGCAAAGAAATAGAGGAAAACAACAGAATGGGAAAGACTAGAGATCTCTTCAAGGAAATTAGAAATATCAAGGGAACATTTCATGCAAAGATGGGCTCCATAAAGGATGGGAATCGTCTGGACTTAACAGAAGTAGAAGATATTAAGAAGAAGTGGCAAGAATACATGGAAGAACTATACAAAAAAGATCTTTACGACCCAGATAATTATGATGATGTGATCACTCATCTAGAGCCAGACATCTTGGAATGTGAAGTCAAGTAGGCCTTAGAAAGCATCACTACGAACAAAGCTAGTGGAGATGATGGAATTCCAGTTGAGCTGTTTCAAATCCTGAACGATGATTCTGTGACAGTGCTGCACTCAATACGCCAGCAAATTTGGAAAACTCAGCAATGGCCACAGGACTGGAAAAGGTCAGTATTCATTCCTATCCCAAAGAAAGGCAATGCCAAAGAAGGCTTATACTACCGCACAGTTGCACTCACCTCACATGCTAGTAAAGTAATGCTCAAAATTCTCCAAGCCAGGCTTCAGCAATATGTGAATTGTGAATTCCCTGATGTTCAAGCTGGTTTTAGAAAAGGCAGAGGAACAACAGATCAAATTGCCAAATCTGCTGGATCATGGAAAAAGCAAAAGAGTTCCATAAAAACATCTTTTTCTACTTTCTTGACTATGCCAAAGCCTTTGACTGTGTGGATCACAATACACTGTGGAAAATTCTGAAAGAGATGGGAATACCAGACCACCTGACCTGCCTCTTGAGAAATCTGTATGCAGGTCAGGAAGCAACAGTTAGAACTGGACATGGAACAACAGACTGGTTCCAAATAGGAAAAGAAGTATGTCAAGGCTGTATATTGTCACCCTGCTTATTTAACTTATATGCAGAGTACATCATGAGAAAGGCTGGACTGGAGGAAACAGAAGCTGGAATTAAGATTGCTGGGAGAAATATTAATAACCTCAGATATGCAGATGACACCACCCTTATGGCAGAAAGTGAAGAGGAGCCAAAAAGCCTCTTGATGGAAGTGAAAGAGGAAAGTGAAAAATTTGGCTTAAATCTCAGTATTCAGCAAATGAAGATCATGGCATCTGGTCCCATCACTTCATGGGAAATAGATGGGGAAACAGTGGAAAGTGTCAAACTTTATTTTCTTGGGCTCCAAAATCACTGCAGATGGTGACTGCAGCCATGAAATCAAAAGATGCTTACTCCTTGGAGGAAAAGTTAGGACCAATCTAGATAGTATATTCAAAAGCAGAGACATTAGTTTGCTGACTAGTCTAAAAAAGTTTGCTGACTTTGACTAGTCTAGTCAAGGCTATGGTTTTTCCAGTAGTCATGTATGGATGTGAGAGTTGGACTGTGAAGAAGGCTGAGCACCGAAGAATTGATGCATTTGAACTGTGGTGTTGGAGAAGACTCTTGAGAGTCCCTTGGACTGCAAGGAGATCCAACCAGTTCATTCTGAAGGAGATCAGCCCTGGGATTTCTTTGGAAGGAATGATGCTAAAGCTGAAACTGCATTACTTTGTCCATCTCATGTGAAGAGTTGACTCATTGGAAAAGACTCTGATGCTTGGAGGGATTGGGGACAGGAGGAGAAGGGGACGACTGAAGATGAGATGGCTAGATGGCATCACGGACTTGATGGATGTGAATCTGAGTGGACCCCGGGAGTTGGTGATGGACAGCGAGACCTGGCATGCTGCGATTCATGGGCTCGCAGAGTCGGACACAACTGAGTGAGTGAACTGAACTACAATCTAACTGTACTCAGATGCTATACTGCCATAATTACATTCCATCTATTAATCTATGGATCATCCTCTAACACCTTTCTCTCTCCCCTTCCCCTCTTTCTTTTTCTCTTTCTTTTCAGCCAAGACTGTAAATATTTAAGCATATAACATCAGATAATGTAAATACACAAAGCAAATAATAACAGAACTGAAAGAAAAAATAGCTGAAAATACAATAATAGTAGAGGGCGTCAGCATTCCCTTTTCAGCATTAAATAGATCCCCACACAGAACCTCATAGGGAAACAATTACTTTGAAAAAAAGTAACAGACAAATGGACCTAAGAGACTTAAACAAACATTCTAGGCTACAGCACTGAGATATATAGCTTTATCAAGTATACAT
This sequence comes from Madoqua kirkii, assembly GCA_006408675.1. NCBI lineage: Eukaryota > Metazoa > Chordata > Mammalia > Artiodactyla > Bovidae > Madoqua > Madoqua kirkii. The sequence goes on from SJYC01088065.1 coordinate 9,837, forward strand.
AGAACATTCCTTACGATAGACCGCGTGTTAAATTCCAAGCAAGTCTTAGCAAATTTAAGAAGAATGAAATCATACTATCTTCTGATCACAGTGGAATGAAACTAGGAGGGAAGCTAGAAAATTTACAAACACCTGGAAATTAAACAACATTCTCCTGAAAAGCCAGTGTGTTGACAAAGAAATCCAAAGGGAAATCTACAAGTATCATGAAACGGACAGCAATACAAAGTGAAACATAACAAAACTTATGGAATGAGGCAATAGGAGTCCTGAGAGGGAAATTAATAGTGATAAATGCTTATATTAAGAAAAAACATATGAAATAAACAAATTTATGCCTAAGGAATTAAAAAAGAAGAACCAAATAAGCCCATCCTTAGCAGAAGGAAGGAAATAATAAAGACTAGAACAAAAATCAGTGATATGGAATATAGTAAAAGGAGAGAAAAACATCAAACTAAGCTCTTCTAAAAAAGCTAAAAAAATTGACAAAATCTTAGCTAAACTTCCCAAGGAAAAAAGAAAGCACTCAGATAAAACTAAAAAGAAAAAGAAGACATTATATTTGACACACAGAAATCAAAGGATCATAAGAGGCTACACTGAACAATTATGTGTCAACAATTGAACAACAGAAGAAATGAATACATTCTTTGAAATATATATCATACCAAATTTGAACTCATAAATATAATCATGAATCATATCATTCAAATCATGCCAAATTTGAATCAGGTTAATAATGTTGTTGCTGCTGCTGCTAAGTCGCTTCAGTCGTGTCCAACTCTGTGCGACCCCATAGACAGCAGCCCATCAGGTTCCCTCATCCCTGGGATTCTCCAGGCAAG
>SJYC01088068.1:0-18294 GCA_006408675.1 Madoqua kirkii
TGAATCATGTAGGAAAAAGTACAGCTCCGGAAGAGGTAGGATATAAACTGAAGCTGTTTTCTTAATTGGCCTGAAGAAACATCTTAGATCCTAGAGGAACTTCCTAGAAGTAAAGATAAAAGATACTTAGTTCTGTTACTGCATCTTGAGGATAATATGTGATGAGGTGATAATAGAGGAGTGAAAAGGGATGGTTTTATGTAAAATAAACAAAAATGAGGCTGAACAGCAAACTAACTCTCAGGATGTAAACACTTAGTCATACTGAAAACAATTTCTGTTGGAAGGAAATTGATAAATATCCACATGTCTGAATCTTCAGAAGATTTTGGATTATAAACTGAATTAACATCTTGAATGCTGAAGGGATCATTTATATTTTGATTGAGCTAAATTTTCAATGAAGATAAATGAGGTCAGATTTAAAAAAATCTATTAGGTGATTTGGTCCACAAATTATAAATATATATGATAACTTACACTGAACAAAATAGAAAATGAAGCAAATAAAAAGATTAAAAAATGTAAATGTTATCACTTCCTAATAGTTGATAACCTTCAGATTTAAAACATATGGTTAAGGTGTAGCAATTCTCTTTAACTTGAAATTTTAAAAATCTTTCTGTAGCATACACACAATATGAATGAAATACACATTTACTTAAATGTTTAGGGGAACCCGCTGTTACAGATAAGAAAAGCTGCTTATACATATGCAACTATGTCAGATAATATGTGTAAGACATTTTTTAAGATAGGCAGGTGGGAATACTTTACTACTATAGCATTTCACCACGACAAGGGAGACACTCTTGCAAAGAATATCAAACTCATCTTTTTATTGTTTAAAAATAAAAATATTAAAAACATATTAGATGAGTCCTTGTTTCAATTTGTGCTTTAACTGGTCCACAAGACATTTTTCAGAGATCAAATTATTGAAAACAGAGAGCATATTGCAAGTGAATAACACTTTCTACTAAAAAAAAAATTCTCAAATACCTGGTATAATGTTCTGTAGTCTTTACAGATATATGTTCTATTAAACTTTAAGTTAAGCTTGAGTATTTAAACTCTACTTTATGATTTTTATCATAAAAATAAATATGGGCTTCCCTGGTGGCTCAGACAGTAAAGTGTCTGCCTACAATGTGGGAGACCTGGGTTTGATCCCTGGGTCAGGAAGATGCTCTGGAGAAGGAAATGGCAACCACTCCATACTCTTGCCTGGAAAATCCCATTGATGGAGGAACCTGGTAGGCTATAGTCCATGGGGTTGCAAAGAGTCAGAAACAACTGAGCGACTTCACTTCACTTATGATTTTTATAATAAAAATGAAGCATAGTGCCAGGGACATATTATCCTTGACAAAAATTTGATTCTTTTAACAAAGAAATTTAGAAAGTACTTGTCAATTATATAATCTAATTATGACAACATTATGGCAAAGTTTATCACTTTCCATACATTCTTCTCAATCTTTTGTAAGCACTTTTTTTTTTTCTTGGCAAAGACTGTGAACTCACAGTCATTAACTAAAACACAAGCCCTTTTTTCTTTAATTCATAATCTATTTTTGGAATAGTTAAATAAAGAATCACTTCAGCACTCATCAGGTTAAACTCTAGTGCTTTTCACCAAAAACCTCTGTGGTTTAAAGTCACTTTTCATAGTAAGGTTTAATAAAATGACATACATTAGTAAACCCCTAAATTCTTAAGTTTTGCTAACTTTTTAAAATTATATATGCTTAAAATATTATACCACTAGGGTTTGTGAGTGCCTTATTAGCTTACTCTCAAATTTCCATATTTATCTTAAAGTATTAAGAAATAAGCTGGATAATATTTTAATTATCCTGTAAGAAAAAGATAATATGTTACAAATAATGGTCATTAATGAACTCAGAATAATCTTATTAGTTATTCAACATTATACTAATCATAGTTCAGAACTTGCAATTGTTAATATGCTATAACTTTTATGGTACATAAACTAAGATGTGTCACTAAAATTGTAAGTCCCTCTATCACAAAAATGGGACTGAAATCTTAACTTCATTAGCTTTTTCAAATTTCATTAAATTAATCAGCTTTCAGCATTCATTCAGCTTTTTCTATTGCTAGCTAAATGTTAATATATTGTTGTATTTATAACATGCTAGGGTTTAATTGCAACCCACTGCAGTACTCTTGCCTGGAGAATCCCATGAATGGAGGAGCTTGGTAGGCTGCAGTCTATGGGGTTGTAAAGAGTTGGACACAAGTGAGCGACTTCACTTTTCATGTTCATGCATTGGAGAAGGACATGGCAACCCACTCCAGTGTTCTTGCCTGGAGAATCCCAGGGATGGCGGAGCCTGAAGGGCTGTTGTCTATGGGGTTGCACAGAGGCTGTCTCTTATACACATCTTAGGATATAAACTGAAGCTGTTTTCTTAATTGGCCTGAAGAAACATCTTAGATCCTAGAGGAACTTCCTAGAAGTAAAGATAAAAGATACTTAGTTCTGTTACTGCATCTTGAGGATAATATGTGATGAGGTGATAATAGAGGAGTGAAAAGGGATGGTTTTATGTAAAATAAACAAAAATGAGGCTGAACAGCAAACTAACTCTCAGGATGTAAACACTTAGTCATACTGAAAACAATTTCTGTTGGAAGGAAATTGATAAATATCCACATGTCTGAATCTTCAGAAGATTTTGGATTATAAACTGAATTAACATCTTGAATGCTGAAGGGATCATTTATATTTTGATTGAGCTAAATTTTCAATGAAGATAAATGAGGTCAGATTTAAAAAAATCTATTAGGTGATTTGGTCCACAAATTATAAATATATATGATAACTTACACTGAACAAAATAGAAAATGAAGCAAATAAAAAGATTAAAAAATGTAAATGTTATCACTTCCTAATAGTTGATAACCTTCAGATTTAAAACATATGGTTAAGGTGTAGCAATTCTCTTTAACTTGAAATTTTAAAAATCTTTCTGTAGCATACACACAATATGAATGAAATACACATTTACTTAAATGTTTAGGGGAACCCGCTGTTACAGATAAGAAAAGCTGCTTATACATATGCAACTATGTCAGATAATATGTGTAAGACATTTTTTAAGATAGGCAGGTGGGAATACTTTACTACTATAGCATTTCACCACGACAAGGGAGACACTCTTGCAAAGAATATCAAACTCATCTTTTTATTGTTTAAAAATAAAAATATTAAAAACATATTAGATGAGTCCTTGTTTCAATTTGTGCTTTAACTGGTCCACAAGACATTTTTCAGAGATCAAATTATTGAAAACAGAGAGCATATTGCAAGTGAATAACACTTTCTACTAAAAAAAAAATTCTCAAATACCTGGTATAATGTTCTGTAGTCTTTACAGATATATGTTCTATTAAACTTTAAGTTAAGCTTGAGTATTTAAACTCTACTTTATGATTTTTATCATAAAAATAAATATGGGCTTCCCTGGTGGCTCAGACAGTAAAGTGTCTGCCTACAATGTGGGAGACCTGGGTTTGATCCCTGGGTCAGGAAGATGCTCTGGAGAAGGAAATGGCAACCACTCCATACTCTTGCCTGGAAAATCCCATTGATGGAGGAACCTGGTAGGCTATAGTCCATGGGGTTGCAAAGAGTCAGAAACAACTGAGCGACTTCACTTCACTTATGATTTTTATAATAAAAATGAAGCATAGTGCCAGGGACATATTATCCTTGACAAAAATTTGATTCTTTTAACAAAGAAATTTAGAAAGTACTTGTCAATTATATAATCTAATTATGACAACATTATGGCAAAGTTTATCACTTTCCATACATTCTTCTCAATCTTTTGTAAGCACTTTTTTTTTTTCTTGGCAAAGACTGTGAACTCACAGTCATTAACTAAAACACAAGCCCTTTTTTCTTTAATTCATAATCTATTTTTGGAATAGTTAAATAAAGAATCACTTCAGCACTCATCAGGTTAAACTCTAGTGCTTTTCACCAAAAACCTCTGTGGTTTAAAGTCACTTTTCATAGTAAGGTTTAATAAAATGACATACATTAGTAAACCCCTAAATTCTTAAGTTTTGCTAACTTTTTAAAATTATATATGCTTAAAATATTATACCACTAGGGTTTGTGAGTGCCTTATTAGCTTACTCTCAAATTTCCATATTTATCTTAAAGTATTAAGAAATAAGCTGGATAATATTTTAATTATCCTGTAAGAAAAAGATAATATGTTACAAATAATGGTCATTAATGAACTCAGAATAATCTTATTAGTTATTCAACATTATACTAATCATAGTTCAGAACTTGCAATTGTTAATATGCTATAACTTTTATGGTACATAAACTAAGATGTGTCACTAAAATTGTAAGTCCCTCTATCACAAAAATGGGACTGAAATCTTAACTTCATTAGCTTTTTCAAATTTCATTAAATTAATCAGCTTTCAGCATTCATTCAGCTTTTTCTATTGCTAGCTAAATGTTAATATATTGTTGTATTTATAACATGCTAGGGTTTAATTGCAACCCACTGCAGTACTCTTGCCTGGAGAATCCCATGAATGGAGGAGCTTGGTAGGCTGCAGTCTATGGGGTTGTAAAGAGTTGGACACAAGTGAGCGACTTCACTTTTCATGTTCATGCATTGGAGAAGGACATGGCAACCCACTCCAGTGTTCTTGCCTGGAGAATCCCAGGGATGGCGGAGCCTGAAGGGCTGCTGTCTATGGGGTTGCACAGAGGTGGACATAACTGAAGTGACTTAGCAGCAGGGTATAATAGTTGTATTTAATTTTAATTGAATAATTTCTATCAAATTATATATTATGAGATGTATATTGCAAGTGCATATAATATACAATACACAAATATAATTTGCTAATTTCAAGGTAATTGCTAGCTACTTTATATTTTAGTTTATTATATATACACAAGTTCAATCAGTACAAATTATGTTTTATAAAATAGCTTACACTTTTAGATTTTTTCAGGCATTTCCACAGTTAAGTACCTTTAAGTTATCAAATTAGGAAACTTTTAATGGGTAATATAAAAAAATAAGTGAAAAAGAAGAATGCCAAGATATTGAAAGTTCTAATAAACTACACATAAGCATATAGTATGTTAAAACCAATTGGAGTTTTTGATAGTTTAAGTCAGAAACTTCCTCCTCAGTCTTTTCTGATTACTACAAAATAGTTTTCTCTTAATAACCAAAAAATTTAAAGTAGAAAGAACATATAATGAAAACTAATTGATTGTAAATAGAGTATCAGTTCAGTTCAGTCCAGTCGCTCAGTCGTGTCTGACTCTTTGTGACCCTATGAATTGCATCACGCCAGGTCTCCCTGTCCATCACCAACTCTTGGATTTCACTCAAACTCATGTCCATTGAGTTGGTGATGCCATCCAGTCATCTCATCCTCTGTCGTCCCCTTCTCCTCCTGCCCCCAATCCCTCCCAGCATCAGTCTTTTCCAATGAGTCAACTCTTCACATAAGATGGAATATTGGAGTTTCATCTTTAGCATCAGTCCTTCCAAAGAGCACCCTGGACTGATCTCCTTTAGGATGGACTGATTGGATCTCCTTGCAGTCCAAGGGACTCTCAAGAGTCTTCTCCAACACCACAGTTCAAAAGCATCATTCTTTGGTGCTCAGTTTTCTTCACAGTCCAACTCTCACATCCGTACATAAATAGAGTATAAAAAAATAGAGTATAAAAAGAGATCCTTTTATTTATAACAGCTTTATAACTAAAATATTTTTACAAAGCTATGAAAAATTAATAATTTCTATTTTTAAAAGTATCAGGTACTTAGAATAAAATGGAGAACTAGTTTATTCTATGCTCTTCTGCAATTCTACAAATAATATGAGCTTATAGTTTAATCTGACAAACAATAACTCAATCTACATAGTTTCTAGCTACTAATTGGAGAAAGTGAAAAGTGAAGTGAAAGTGAAAGTCACTCAGTTGTGTCCAACTCTTTGTGACTCCATGGACTATACAGTCTGTGGAATTCTCCAGGCCAGAATACTGGAGTGGGTAGCCTTTCCCTTCTCCAGGGGATCTTCCCAACCCAGGGATTGAACCCAGGTCTCCCCATTGCAGGTGGATTCTTTACCAGCTCAGCCAAAAGGGAAGCCTAATTAGAGAATGACTATATTTCTTGATAGAATAAATTATTAGATTATGCAATAGGATAAGCAAGATTTTTTCTTTCAAACTTTGTTCTTATCATCTAATATTATGTTTAAAGATAATGATATGGTAAATGATTTATGTTTTCTTACTCAGCAATTAGTTGAGGCTAGTATCTACATACTGAGGGTATAACAAAATTTTCTGTGCACCTTTATTTTTAATAGACTTCATTTTTTAGAGTACTTTTAGGTTCAGAGCAAAACTGAGTGGAAGAGTTTTCGACATGTCACCTACACCATATAAGCATAGCCTCTCCCATTATTGACATCTTGCTGGGCTGGAGGAAGCACAAGCTGGAATCAAGATTGCCGCAAGAAATATCAATAATATCAAATATGCAGATGACACCACCTTATAACAGAAAGTGAAGAGGAACTAAAAAGCCTCTTGATGAAAGTGAAAGAGGAGAGTGAAAAAGTTGGCTTAAAGCTCAGCATTCAGAAAACTAAGACTATGGCATCTGGCCCTGTTACTTTATAGAAAATAGATGGGGAAACAGTGGGTAACTTTATTTTCGGGGGCTCCAAAATGACTGCAGATGGTGATTGCAGCCATGAAATTAAAAGACACTTACTCTTTGAAAGGAAAGTTATGACCACTAATGAGTCAACTCTTCACATAAGATGGAATATTGGAGTTTCATCTTTAGCATCAGTCCTTCCAAAGAGCACCCTGGACTGATCTCCTTTAGGATGGACTGATTGGATCTCCTTGCAGTCCAAGGGACTCTCAAGAGTCTTCTCCAACACCACAGTTCAAAAGCATCATTCTTTGGTGCTCAGTTTTCTTCACAGTCCAACTCTCACATCCGTACATAAATAGAGTATAAAAAAATAGAGTATAAAAAGAGATCCTTTTATTTATAACAGCTTTATAACTAAAATATTTTTACAAAGCTATGAAAAATTAATAATTTCTATTTTTAAAAGTATCAGGTACTTAGAATAAAATGGAGAACTAGTTTATTCTATGCTCTTCTGCAATTCTACAAATAATATGAGCTTATAGTTTAATCTGACAAACAATAACTCAATCTACATAGTTTCTAGCTACTAATTGGAGAAAGTGAAAAGTGAAGTGAAAGTGAAAGTCACTCAGTTGTGTCCAACTCTTTGTGACTCCATGGACTATACAGTCTGTGGAATTCTCCAGGCCAGAATACTGGAGTGGGTAGCCTTTCCCTTCTCCAGGGGATCTTCCCAACCCAGGGATTGAACCCAGGTCTCCCCATTGCAGGTGGATTCTTTACCAGCTCAGCCAAAAGGGAAGCCTAATTAGAGAATGACTATATTTCTTGATAGAATAAATTATTAGATTATGCAATAGGATAAGCAAGATTTTTTCTTTCAAACTTTGTTCTTATCATCTAATATTATGTTTAAAGATAATGATATGGTAAATGATTTATGTTTTCTTACTCAGCAATTAGTTGAGGCTAGTATCTACATACTGAGGGTATAACAAAATTTTCTGTGCACCTTTATTTTTAATAGACTTCATTTTTTAGAGTACTTTTAGGTTCAGAGCAAAACTGAGTGGAAGAGTTTTCGACATGTCACCTACACCATATAAGCATAGCCTCTCCCATTATTGACATCTTGCTGGGCTGGAGGAAGCACAAGCTGGAATCAAGATTGCCGCAAGAAATATCAATAATATCAGATATGCAGATGACACCACCTTATAACAGAAAGTGAAGAGGAACTAAAAAGCCTCTTGATGAAAGTGAAAGAGGAGAGTGAAAAAGTTGGCTTAAAGCTCAGCATTCAGAAAACTAAGACTATGGCATCTGGCCCTGTTACTTTATAGAAAATAGATGGGGAAACAGTGGGTAACTTTATTTTCGGGGGCTCCAAAATGACTGCAGATGGTGATTGCAGCCATGAAATTAAAAGACACTTACTCTTTGAAAGGAAAGTTATGACCACCCTAGATAGAATATTCAAAAGTAGAGACATTACTTTGCCAACAAAAGTCCATCCAGTCAAGGCTATGGTTTTTCCAGTGGTCATGTATGAATGTGAGAGTTGAACTGTGAAGAAGGCTGAGCACTGAAGAATTGATGCTTTTGAGCTGTGCTGTTGGAGAAGACTCTTGAGGGTCCCTTGGACTGCAAGGAGATCCAGTCAGTCCATTCTAAAGGAAATCAGTCCTGGGTGTTCATTGGAAGGACTGATGCTGAAGCTGACACTCCAGTACTTTGGCCACTTCATACAAAGAGTTGACTCATTGGAAAAGACCCTGATGCTGGGAGGAATTGGAGGCAGGAGGAGAAGGAGATGACCGAGGATGAGATGGCTGGATGGCATCACTGACTTGATGGATGTGAGTCTGAGTGAACTCTGGGAGTTGATGATGAACAGGGAGGCCTGGCATGCTGTGATTCATGGGGTTGCAAAGAGTCGGACATGACTGAGCGACTGAACTGAACTGACATAGTGGTACTTTTTTTAAATAATTGGTGAACATAGATTGACACATCATTATCACCCAAAGCCCACAGTTTACATTGCACTTCACACTTCATGTTTTATATTCTATGGGTTTGGACAAATGCATAATGATGTGCAACCACCATTATAGTATCCTACAGAGTAGTTTTACTGCCTTAAAATCCTCTGTGCTCACCTAACCTCTGGCAACTATGACATTTTTTACTGCCTCTATGTTTTTATATTTTCCAGAGGCATATTTCATGTGGTTGGAATCATTCAGTATGACGTTTTTTCAGATTGGCTTCTTTCACTCTGTAATATGCATTCAAGGTTCTTCCATGTCTTGTTATGACTGGATAACTCATTTCTTTGTAATGCTAAATAATATCCCATTATCTGGATGCACCAGTTTATTTATCCATTCATTTCCTGAAGGACATCTTGACTGTTTCCAAGTTTTAGCAATTGTGAAATAAGCTTTTATAAACAGACTTTTGTGCAGACATCAGTTTTCACCTCCCTTGGGTAAATACCAGGGAGTTTGAGCGATGAGTCATGTGGTAAGAGTATGCTTAGTTTTATAAGTTGTAATATTTTAAAAATAATAGAATTCTAAGATAAACACCAAGATAACATTTGTATAATCAGATTTTAAAAATACAAAGAAAACAATATTGTCAAATTGTTTTCCTTGAGTGTAATTAAACAAGAAAGTAAAAATTTAAAAAGTAAAAATGTTTTTCTACCATTTAAAAAATTAGATGCACAAATACAGCCAACGAATATTCCAGAAATATGAAAAAAAATCACCATTAAAACAAACATGTAGAAAGTTCCATTTCCAATTATATGGTTACTTAGTTCATTAGGTAGACTCAATGAAAACAACTAGAGTACCAGATAAATTAAAATAAAACATTTTAAATACCGAGAGGTATTCACAGGAAAGAGAGAAATATTCAATCAAAGTCCATCGAAGACAGGAATCTTCAGGTGGCTTTTGAAGAAGTGGAAGCACTGAACTTTGCTGTCCATAGCCTCTGTGGCATCAGGGACTGGAAATGGGTCTCTGGGCCTCTTTATCAGGTAGCAGAGTCTAAAAGGAGACATATCCAACAAGCCTTCCTCCCTCTACTTCAAGATAAATATATTATCTTGAATCTTAGCACTGAAAAAAGAAAACAGAAAAAACAAAAGAGAAAAACATGTCTGCCTCTAAAATATAATCAGAAGCCTACCTTACACAAATTCGAAGTTAGAATTCATATTAGTATGATCTGAACAAACCCAGGTCAACATTTTAATTTTCTGTTACCTCAAATAGGTAATGCACTCAACTTCTAAAAACTAAGAGAAATCTTCTGAGAGTCTACTTTTAACCTAGTTCTCAAAGAATTTCTAATAGGATTCCAGAGAACTGAAAATCTTGACAAGTCACAGTAGAGAGGCAGTAGCAACAATAATAGGAAAATACTTTATATATGGGAATTGTCAGACATAGCAAATGAAATAAAATATGTGATAATTATAAGTGTGAAACAATTTTTTTCAAGGAATATGAAATTATAAAAAATAAGATGACATCCTGGATGAAATGGAATAAGCACATTTTACCTTTCCCATTGAGTGCATCTATGAAACCAGGACAGAATGCATGGATCAACTGCAGCAAGTGTAAAAATTTTCTGCAGTAAACCAGATGGAGACAAACACTACAATTTCAAGGTAACACAGAATAGAAAGTGAGTTTACAATTTTTTTTCCTCCAGTACTCTTCCCTGAATGCAATGCAGCTGTAAACTCATGAGTGTGACCTGTGGCAGAGACTGAGAGCTTTTGGATAAGCTCTCTAGTTCTGTCTTGAAGACCAGAAACAGGAATTCCTATTGCTGAGAAGAAATACAGAAACTCATTATTATTTTTTTCCTCACTGTTTGGTTCTATTTTCTTACCCCAGTCTGCAAGGAACTCTTGCAGGAAAGACAAGATCTACAGAAAGCTGAAAAGGCTAAAGCTCTGAGGGAAGGGCACCTCTTTCTCCTTTGGTTGTAGCCATAGCTTCAAAAGAATAGGACTGGCTCATTGCTTTATATGTCTCTCTGTCCTCATTCCAGTAAGGCCAGAGTGTGGGTTCCCTCATGGAAGTACATCACAGAGTGGTTTCACTAGAGAGCCCCACCAAAAACTGAAGCTCTGGGAAATCAACATATAGGGGGAGATCATGGAGAGGGAGGAACTTATAAAGGTGATCCAAAAATATTATTTAGGAAAACCAGGGCTTCTCCTTAATCTGTATGTGCATAGATCTCATCCCAATGGTAAAAACTAAACTAACAAGCTAGAACAGGCCTGGGACTTAGCACTGTGGGGCACACATCCAAGAGAGAATTGAGAGTGCAACAAAGGTTTTAAAACTTAAATAACACTAAAACCATAGCTCACAAGCTGTAGATTAGAACATGTGGCCTGAACATACTAAAACAAAAATACCAATATTCTGTGTAGAGTTCAAATAAGAATTAAAGTTTTTTAAAGCAATTCACAATATGTCTAAAATGACTTGGCATAGAAAGAACTACAAATACTTCAATTCACCTAGGAAAAGATAATCAATAGACACTGATGTTCAGTTCAGTTCAGTTCAGTCACTCAGTTGTGTCCGACTCTTTGTGACCCCATGAATCACAGCACACCAGGCCTCCTTGTCCATCACTATCTCCCGGAGTTCACTCAGACTCACGTCATCGATTCCGTGATGCCATCCAGCCATCTCAGCCTCTGTCGTCCCCTTCTCCTCCTGCCCCCAATCCCTGCCAACATCAAAGTCTTTTCCAATGAGTCAACTCTTTGCATGAGGTGGCCAAAGTACTGGAGTTTCAGCTTTAGCATCATTCCTTCCAAAGCAATCCCAGGGCTGATCTCCTTCAGAATGGATTGGTTGGATCTCCTTGCAGTCCAAGGGACTCTCAAGTGTCTTCTCCAACACCACAGTTCAAAAGCATCAATTCTTCAGTGCTCAGCCTTCTTCACAGTCCAACTCTCACATCCATACATGACCACAGGAAAAACCGTAGCCTTGACTAGACGGACCTTAGTCGGCAAAGTAATGTCTCTGCTTTTGAATATACTATCTAAGTTGCCCATAACTTTTCTTCCAAGGAGTAAGCGTCTTTTAATTTCATGGCTGCAATCACCATCTGCAGTGATTTTGGAGCACAAAAAAATAAAGTCTGACACTGTTTCCCCATTTATTTCCCATGAAGTGATGGGACCGGAGGTCATGATCTTTGTTTTCTGAATGTTGAGCTTTAAGCCAACTTTTTCACTCTCGTCTTTTACTTTCATGAAGAGGCTTTTTAGTTTCTCTTCACTTTCTGCCATAAGGATGGTGACATCTGCCTATCTGAAGTTATTGATATTTCTCCCAGCAATCTTGATTCCAGCTTGTGTTTCTTACAGCCCAGCATTTCTCATGATATACTCTGCATAGAAATTATGTAAGCAGGGTGACAATATACAGCCTTGGCGTACTCCTTTTCCTATTTGGAACCACTCTGTTGTTCCATGTCCAATTCTAACTGTTGCTTCCTGACCTGTATACAGATTTCTCAAGAGGCAGGTCAGGTGGCCTGGTATTCCCATCTCTTTCAGAATTTTCCACAGTTTATTGTGATCCACACAGTCAAAGGCTTTGGCATAGTCAACAAAGCAGAAATAGATGTTTTTCTGGAACTCTCTTGCTTTTTCCATGATCCAGCAGATGTTGGCAATTTGATGGTTCCTCTGCCTTTTCTAAAACCAGCTTGAACATCAGGAAGTTCACTGTTCATGTAAAGGATACAAATGTTGGAAATATCTGACAGAGACTTCAATGTAGCTATTATACAAATGCTTCAAGAAGCAATCATGAACACTCTTGCAGCAAGTGTTAAACTAAAAAGTTTCAGGGAAGAAATTAAGAAGAATCCCATTGAAATTTTAACATGGCAAAATATAACAGCAACCTCCCCCTTCCCCAGTCTCATTGAATGGACTCACTAGCTGAATGAACATGACAGTGGAAAGAGTCATTCAGTAAACCTGAAGGCTGAACAATATAAATAATTTAATTTAATAAGTAATTTAATCTGAACAATAAAGAGAAAAACACGGAGAATAATTGTCTCAGGAATCAGTGGGAAAATGCTAGGAAACCTAACAATACACCAATAGAGTTCCATAAAAGTAAGATAGTGATGAAAAAAGGTTAAATAGTGGCTGAAGTCTTCCCATGTTTGGGGGAAAAAAAATCAAACAAAATGAAACAAACCAACAATCATAAGTCTAGAGGTTCAAGAAGCTAAGATGAAAAACAAGGCAAAAGTGTTAGTCGTTCAGTCATGTGTGACTCTTTGCGATCCCATGGACTGTATCAGGTAAACCCAAAGAAATCTATGCCCAGATACAGCATAGTCAAACTGCTAAAATCCGCAGATAAAAAATATTGAAAACATTCAAAGAAAAATGACTCATCAACTAAAGAGGGAATACACATTTGCACAACTGAGAAATCTTACCAGAAAACCGTAAAAAACAAAAAGAACTGGTATAAAATTCTTAAAATGTTGAAAGAAAAAACTGTCAACCTAGACTTTTTATCTAAATATTCTTCAGTTGTGAATGTAAATTAAAAATATTCTCAGATGAAAAAAACTGAGAGATTTATATCTATCAGCTTTGAAAGAATTTTCTAAAAGGAAGCTTTTCAGAAAGAAGGAAAATGATTCTAGAAAAATACTCGTGACTTTAGGAATGAAGGAAGAGCAACAGAAAGGGTAAATATATAGTCCTGAATTAGTCTTAAAAGTTTTAACCCAAAGGAGACTGGAAATGGGAAGTAGAATAATGCAAAGTAAAGGGAACAAACAGAAAACAAACAAACAGAAAATGATAGTTTTAAATCTAAACATATCTATAATTATATTAAATATATATGATCTGAAGCAAAGATGGTCAGAACAAATTTTAAAAATTAAATTTAAAAAATTTAAAATTACTTTCTAAAAATAGTCACTTAAAATATAATGCTATAGGTAGGTTGAAATAGTGATGAGAAATGATATACTACGCAAGAACTAGTCAGAAAAAAACTGGACTGACTGTGCTAATATAACAAAGCAGACTTCAGAGCAAAAAACATTGCCAGAAATAAAGGACATTCAGTTCAGTTCAGTCACGCAGTCGTGTCCGACTCTTTGAGACTCCACGAATCGCAGCACGCCAGGCCTCCATGTCCATCACCAACTCGTGGAGTTCACTCAGACTCTCGTCCATCAAGTCAGTGATGCCATCCAGTCATCTCATCCTTGATTGTCCCCTTCTCCTCCTGCCCCCAATCCCTCCCAACATCAGAGTCTTTTCCAGTGAGTCAGCTCTTCACATGAGGTGGCCAAAATGCTGGAGTTTCAGCTTCAGCATCATTCCCTCCAAAGAAATCCCAGGACTGATCTCCTTCAGAATGGACTAGTTGGACTCCTTGCAGTCCAAGGGACTCTCAAGAGTCTTCTCCAACATTATATGATGAAAAAAAAAAGTTTCGATTTACCAAAATGCCATAATAATTCCCAAAGTATATGAACCTAACAACAGATATTCAAAATATACAAAGCAAAAACCTACAGAGCCAAAAGCAAAGATAGACACATTCAAAATTACAAATAGAGGCTTGAACAGTCCTTTCTCAACAATAAATAAAAGTACTTAGAAGAAAGTCAGCAAGGATATAGAACAAAACAATACTACCAGCTAACTTGTTTTACTTCATAGTTACAGAACTCCGTCAAAGAACAGCAAAATACACTTTATTTCTGGGAGCACAGGGAATATTCACCAAGATGGAAGAGATTTTGGATTATAATACACACATTGACCAATATATAATAATGGAAATCATACAAAGTGTGTTCTTTGACCATACTGGAATTATACTAAAAACAAATAAGAAGAAAACAAGAAAATCCCTGAACACTTGAAAGTTTAAGTTCATGATTCAAAATAATCTATGCCTCAAATAGTCTGTCTCAAAGGATATTAGAAAATATTTTAACTGAATGAAAATGAAAATATAAAATAGTAAACTCTATGGAATTCAGTTAAAGCAGTCTTCCAAGGGGAATTTATAAATGTTTATAACATAAAAAAAAAACACCAAAATTTAAACTTTTGCTCTGTGGTAAATATGGCAACAGAATAAAAAGATAAGCCATAGGCTTGAATAAAATATTTGCAAAAGATGCTTGATAAAGGATTATATAAAAATATATTTTCTTTATAGTCCAACTCTCACATCCAACATGACTACTGGAAAAATCATAGCTTTGATTAGACAGAGCTTTGTTGGCAAAGTAATGTCTCTGCTTCTTAATATGCTGTCTAGGTTGGTCATAGCTTTTCTTCTAAGGAGCAAGCGTCTTTTAATTTCATGGCTGCAGTCAGCATCTGCAGTGATTTTGGAGCCAAATAATAAAGTCTGTCACTGTTTCAATTGTTTCCCCATTATTTGCCATGAAGTGATGGGACTGGATGCCATGATCTTAGTTTTTTGAATGTCAAGTTTCAAGCCAGCTTCTTCACTCTCCTCTTTCACCTTCACCAAGAGGCTCCTTAGCTCCTCTTCTCTTTCTGCCATTAGAGTGGTGCCATTTGCGTATCTGAGGTTATTGATAGTTCTCCCAGCAATCTTGATTCCAGCTTGTGCTTCCTCCAGCCTGGCATTTTGCATGATGTACTCTGCATATAAGCTAAATAAACAGAGTGACAACATACAGCCTTGCCGTACTCCTTTCCCAGTTTTGAACCAGTCCATTGTTCCATGTCTGGTTCTAACTGTTGCTTCTTGACCTGCATACAGGTTTCTCAGGAGGCAGGTAAGATGGTCTGGTATCCTCATCTCTTTAAGAATTGTCCACAGTTTGTCGTGATCCACACAGGTAAAGGCTTTAGTGTAGTCAATGAAGCAGAAGTAGTTGTGCTGATGTTTTGCAGGGCAGCCATGTTGCTCTACCGGCTCATATTGAGGGTATAGCCAGCTGACTTCTGTTAAGTTTGGTATTCCCTATTCACACGCGGGGCTTCCCTGGTGGCTCAGAGGGTAAAGCATCTGCCTGCAATGTGGGAGACCTGGGTTCGATCCCAGGATTGGGAAGATCCCTTGGAGAAGGAAATGGCAAACCACTCCAGTATTCTTGCCTGGAGAATCCCATGGACAGACAGAGGAGCCTGGTGGGCTACAATCCACAGGGTCACAAAGAGTCAGACATGACTGAGCGGCTTCACTTTCACTTTCATTCACATTCATGGGCTTCCCTGGTGGCTCAGAGGGTAAAGCGTCTGCTGCAATGTGGGAGACCTGGGTTTGATCCCTGGGTGGGAAAGATACCCTGAAGAAGGAAATGGCAACCCACTCCAGTAGTATTGCCTGGAAACTCCCTTGGACAGAGGAGCCTGGTGGGCCACAGTCCATGGGGTCGAAAAGAGTCACAACTGAGCAACATGTTTGTTTATTTGTTTGTTCACATTCACATCATTGATTTTTAGCCCAAGTACAAAACTTTACCCTTCTCCCTGATAAGTCTCATCTTCTTGGTTTTCAGCAAATATTTCAGCCTGACAAGATCTTTCAGCTCTTTGCTCTAGCACATAATCTATCCCATCAGTCAGTGAGTTCAGTCGCTCCGTCTCAGTCATGTCTCTTTGCAGCCCCATGAATCGCAGCACGCCAGGCCTCCCTGTCCATCACCAGCTCCCGGAGTTCACTCAGATTCATGTCCATGGAGTCAGTGATGCCATCCAGCCATCTCATCCTCCGTCATCCCCTTCTCCTCCTGCCCCCAATCCCTCCCAGCATCAGAGTCTTTTCCAATGAGTCAGCTCTTCGCATGAGGTGGCCAAAGTACTGGAATTTCTGCTTTAGCATCATTCCTTCCAAAGAAATCCCAGGGCTGATCTCCTTCAGAATGGACTGGTTGGATCTCCTTGCAGTCCAAGGGACTCTCAAGAGTCTTCTCCAACACCACAGTTCAAAAGCATCAATTCTTCAGCGCTCAGCCTTCTTCACAGTCCAACTCTCACATCCATACATGACTACTGGAAATACAGCTTCATAATTCGTAAGCCAATTTTCTATGACTTCACCCATATCACTGATTTTAAAATGTGTGAAGAGATTAGGTGAAAGGCTTGGTCTCATGGCCACCAGCTACTTCCTTTCAGGGTGACATGACCCTAAGCCAGAATTCTTTGGGTTTAGCTGTCCAACCAGGTGTGAATTTACATAATTTTATAGTGGTCTGACCCATGTTTCTTCACTGTCCACAAAGATGTCCTGAGAGTTTGAACTAAATGCTTTATTGAGATTTAGGTTCAGTGTCTATAGTATCCTCTCATTCTATCTTAGTACAATTTTAAATTCATCCCCAAGTGAAAAATCCCAATTCACGCTGCATAACCAACTATGATTCCTAGATACATGGAACTCAGATCTTGGCAAACACTACCTCTTTACTTAAAGAAAACCTGAGACATGAAAATTTAAACTTAACAAATTTATGTTGGAGGTTAAGGCGTGGTTAAGTATACTATGTTCATCCACTAAATAGAAAGATATACAACCATTTTCAATGGTGATTTTGAAGAGTTTAGAATAACATAGAAACTGTATATGTAATAAGGATTAGGTTTAAAAAGGAAGATACAGAATTGGATGTTTGTTATAATTGTAACAGTTTAAAGCAAGGAGAGAGAATGATATATAAAAGACGAGAAGTAAAAACTCCAAAATGCTAAATAGCCTTAAAAAGCATATATCAAAAAGGAAATGAAAACTAGTCAATAGCATGAAAAGATGTTCAATATCATTAGTAATAAAAAGTAAATGCAAGTTAAAACCATTGAGTCACCATTTCTCACTCATATTTTCAGGAAAAAAGTTAAAAATCTGACACTATTACATATAAGCACACATATACAATAGGAACTTTGGTAGAATGGTGGTGTGGTGTGCAAACTGACTCAAACACTTTCAAAAACAGATTGGCATTCCACAGGAAAGGTGAATATACACATAATATATGTTCTGCAGATTTCATTCGTGGAGTAAATATGTAAGAATATTAACAACAAATTACACAAAAGCCAAAATTTCCATCAAAAACAGGATGGAATATAATTTTAAAATGTAATACTATTTAGCGGGGAAACTGAATGAAGGAAAGCTACACACACAAATGAATCTCCCCTAAATCCCACACTAATTGAATAAAATAAATTTGACAAAGACACTATAGAGTAGTTTATATTCATTAAGCTCATAGATGGAAGAGCTATATTAATAAGAAGTAAAATTATTTATAATGAAAAGAAAATTCAGTTCCATTCAATTCAGTTACTCAGTCATGTAAGACTCTTTGTGACCCCATTGACTGCAGCATGCCAGGCCTCCTTGTCCATCATCAACTTCTGGAATTTACTCAAACACATGTCCATTGAATCAGTGCTGCCATCCAATCATCTCCTATCTTCAATCTGTCCCAGCATCAGGGTCTTTTCCAGTGAGTCAGTTCTTGGCATCAGGTGGCCAAAGTACTG
>SJYC01088069.1:0-13534 GCA_006408675.1 Madoqua kirkii
CATTGAATCAGTGCTGCCATCCAATCATCTCCTGTCTTCAATCTGTCCCAGCATCAGGGTCTTTTCCAGTGAGTCAGTTCTTGGCATCAGGTGGCCAAAGTACTGGAGTTTCAGCTTCAGCATCAGTTCTTCCAATGAACATTCAGGACTGATTTCCTTTAGGATGGACTTGTTGGATCTCCTTGCAGTCCAAGGAACTCTCAAGAGTCTCCTCCAGCACCTCAGTTCCAAAGCATCAATTCTTCGGCCCTCAGCTTTCTTTATATTCCAACTCTCACATGCATACATGACCACTGGAAAAACTTTAGCTTTGACTAGATGAAACTTTGTTGGCAAAGTAATGTCTGTGCATTTTAATATGCTGTCTAGGTTGGTCATAACTTTTCTTCCAAGGAGCAAGCAGCTTTTAATTTCATGGCTGCAGTCACCATCTGCAGTGATTTTATTTTGGAGCCCCCAAAATAAAGTCTGTCACTCTTTCTATTGTTTCCCCATCCATTTGCCATGAAGTGATGGGACCAGATGCCATGATCTTAGTTTTCTGAATGTTGAGCTTTAAGCCAACTTTTCCACTCTCCTGTTTCACCATCATCAAGAGGCTCTTTAGTTCTTCTCTGCTTTCTGTCATTAGGGTGATGTCATCTGCATATTGTTGATATTTCTCCCAGCAATCTTGATTCCAGCTTGTGTTTCATCCAGTCCAGAGTTTCTCATGATGCACTTTGCATACAAGTTAAATAAGCATGGTGACAATATAAAGGCTTGATGTACTTCTTTCTCGATTTGGAACCAGTCCATTGTTCCATGTCCAGTTCTAACTGTTGCTTCTTGATCTGCATACAGATTGCTCAGGAGACAGGTCAGGTGATCTGGTATTTCTACCTCTTTAAGAATTTTCCACACGTTGTTGTGATCCACACAGTCAAAGGCTTTGGCATAGTCAATAAAACAGAAGTAGGTGCTTTTCTGGAACTCTCTTGCTTTTTCAGGGACCCAACAGATGTTGGCAATTAGATCTCTGGTTCCTTTGCCTTTTCTAAATCCAACTTGAACATCTGGAAGTTCACAGTTCACGGACTGTTGAAACTTGGCTTGGAGAATTTTGAGCGTTACTTTGCTAGCGTTATGAGATGAGTGCAGTTATGCGGCAGTTTGAGCATTTTTTTTGTATTACCTTACTTTGGGATTGGAATGAAAACATATTTTCCAGTCCTGTGGCCACTACTGCATTTCCCAAATTCTCTGGCATATTCAGTGCAACACTTTCACAGCATTATCTTTTAGATTTTGAAATAGCTCAACTGGAATTCCATTATCTCCTCTAGCTTTGTTTGTAATGATGCTTCCTAAGGTCCACCTGACTTGGCATTCCAGGATATCTGGCTCTAGGTGAATGGTCATACCAACGTGATTATCTGGGTCATGAAGATCATTTTTGTATAGTTTTTCTGTGTAGTCTTGCAACCTCTTCTTAATATCTTCTCCTTCTATTAGGTCCTTACTATTTCTGTCCTTTATTGAATCCATTTTTGCATGAAATGTTCCCTTTGTATCTCTAATTTCCTTGAAGAGATCTCTAGTCTTTCACATTCTATTGTTTTCTTCTATTTCTTTACATTGATCACTGAGGAAGGCTTTCTTATCTCTCCTTGCTATTTTTTGGAATTCTGCATTCAAATGGTTATATCTTTCCTTTCTCCTTTGCTTTTCATTTCTCTTCCCCTCTCAGCTATTTGTAATGCCTTGTCAGACAACTATTTTGCCTTTTTGCATTTCTTTTTCTTGGGGATGGTTTGATCACTGCCTCATGTACAACATCACAAACCGCCATCCATAGTTCTTCAAGCACTCTATCAGGTCTAATCCCTTGAATCTATATGTCACTTCCACTGTAAGGGATTTTATTTAGGTCATACCTGAATGGTCTAGTGATTTTCTCTACTTTCTTCTATTTAAGTCTGAATTTGGCAGTAAGGACTTCATGATCTGAGCCACAGTCAGCTCCCAGTCTTGTTTTTGTTGACTATAGAGAGCTTCTCAATCTTTGGCTGCCAAGAGTATAATCAATCTGATTTCAGTATTGACCATCTGGTGATGTTCATGTATAGAGTCTTCTCTTGTGTTGTTGGAAGAGCATGTTTGCTGTGACCAAGGGGTTCTCTTGGCAAATTTCTATTAGCTTTTGCCCTGCTTCATTCTGTACTCCAAAAACAAGTTTGCTTGTTACTCCAGATATTTCTTGACTTCCTACTTTTGCATTCCAGTCCCCTACAATGAAAAGGATATCTTTTTTGGGTGTTAGTTCTAGAAGGTCTTGTAGGTCTTCATAGAACCATTCAACTTCAGCCTCTTCAGCCTTGCTGGTCAGGGCATAAACTTGATATTGGCTGGTTTGCCTTGGAAACAAACAGAGATCATTCTGTCATTTTGGATATTGAATCCAGGTACTGCATTTTGGACTGTTTTGTTGACTGCGATAGCTACTCCATTTCTTCTAAGGGAGTCTTCTCCACAGTCGTAGATATAATGGTCATCTGAGTTAAATTCATCCATTGCAGTCCATTTCAGTTCACTGATTCCCAAAATGCTGATGTTCACTCTTGCCATCTTCTGTTTGACCACTTTTAATTCACCTTGATTTATGGACCTAACATTCTAGGTTTCTGTGCAATATTGTTCTTTACAGCATTGGACTTTACTTCCATCACCAGTCACATCCACAATAGGTGCTGCTTTTGCTTTGGCTCCATCTCTTCATTCTTTCTGGAGTTATTTCTCCACTGATCTTCAGTAGCATATCAGATAGCATAGTGTTCAGGAGTCTCTGGCAGAGGCGTGGATCAGTAATGGCCTGCTGCAGGTTTGGGGGCACTGAGTATAGCAGTGTGTGCCTGGGACCTTTTGAAGGAGGTCCCATTATCTTCATTACCTCTACCATAGTTTGGTCTCAGGTCAAATAACAGGGAGGGAACATAGCCCCGCCCATCAACAGAAAATTGGATTAAAGATTTACTGAGCATGGCCTTACCCATCAGAACAAGATTCAGTTTCCCTTCGGTCAGTCTCTCCCATCAGGAAGCTTCCATATGCCTCTTATCCTTCTCCATCAGAGGGCAGACACAATGAAAACCACAATCACAGAAAACTAACCAATTTGATCACATGGATCACAGCCTTCTCTAACTCAATGAAACTATGAACCATGCCACATAGGGCCACTCAAGATGGATGAGTCATGGTGGAGAGTTCTGACAAAATGTGGTCACCTGGAGAAGGAACTGGCAAGCCACTTCATCACTCTTGCCTTGAAAACCCCATGAACAGTATGAACAGTATAAAAGAAAATTGGATGATTATTATAAAAGCCAAAATGATGAAAACCTCTTGGTGGGGGGTGAGAAGGTGATGCAGTTGGGGAGAGGAACACAGGGGAATTTTGAAAGAACTGGCAGCAAACACAAAGGCGTATAATTTATTAAAACTTAAGCCAAAATATATATCCACGCACACTTCTCTATGATATACTTTTTTCCCTTTAAAAAAATTTAAATATATTAAATTTTTTACAATGTTGTATTGGTTTCTGCCATATAACAATGAAAACAGCCATAATTATACATACATACCCTCCCTGCCTAGCCTCTTTCCCCTCCCTCCATGCCATCCCTCCAGGTGATCAGAGAGCACCAGACTGGCCTCCCTGTGCTGCACAGCATCTTCTCTTCAGCTATCCATCTTATACCTGATAGTGAATATATGTTGATGTGACTTTCTCCATCTATCTCATTCTCTCCCTCCCCTATGGTATCCGCAAGTCCATTCTATGATATACTTTTAATAAAACAAATGGAAAACTGCATAGTAAAGTAAATAAATTTTTTGAGATTCCCAAACTGAATTGCTGTTCAAAAAGTTGCTACCTGACATATTAATAGAATCTTTGCTTATAATTTTTTTCCATCTAACATATTTTAGATTTCAATTCTTACTCTCCTGATGCCAAAATATAATTATACTACAGTATGTTGTTTAACCATGTCTAATTAAAATGACACCATTGAATTGTGGTATTGTGTAACGTTTTCCAGCTGTTAGAGGTTGAGAATATAATTTCATGTTGTGTATATGCTCCTGAAGACTATTTCATAGATTTACATAAAACTAGAAAGATCTTCTTCATGTTACTCAAATTATAGATTAAAAATGAGCTATTGTTTGGTACAGAAGTCAGGAGAATGCTTCAAGAGTACTACTGATACATTTTGGGAAATACTACTCAGGCATAAAAAGGCCAGTTTGTGAAGCCAGAATTGCCATTATTGCTGTTTTTGTGAAGTATGGCATAGTGAAATTTGCTCAGCAGTGTCTGACTCTTTGTGACCCCATGGACTAGAGGCCATGGAATTCTCCAGGCCAGAATACTGAAGTGAGTAACCTTTCCCTTTTCCAGGGGATCTTCTCAACCTAGGGATGGAATCCAGGTTTCCTATACTGCAGGCGGACTCTTTACCAGCTGAGCCACAAGACTAGCCCAAGAACACTGGAATGGGTAGCTTAACTCTTCTCCAGCAGATCTTCCCAACCTAGAAATCGAACCAGAGTCTCCTGCATTACAGGTGGATTCTTTACCAACTGAGCTGAGGGAAGTCCAGTTTGGTATAAGTCAAGGACATATTTGGGGCTATGCTGAGAAGAAAGGAAACCTTGCCCAGCGGATTAGAATTGGAGCTTAAGGGAGCAAGGGGAAAAAGTTCACAGGAACCAATTATAATTCCACTTATTTATTTTCTACCACAATGTCTTATAGAAGACTCTTCCACCCACTGTTTCACATCTCAGTATTTCCATCTTTCTCATGATCCTTAAGATTATTCTATCCTTTAAAATGTAAGATTATTCTATATTTTAAAGCTAGAAAGTTTTCCTATTTAAAATAAATAAATAAAATTCATATAAGTTTCTCTGCAGATTACAGATCAGTCTTTAGAAGATCTGCTTCTCTTGCTACACCTGTAAAATATTCTTTCTTGCTAATTTATATCTACCTATAAATAGACACACTTTATCTTAAGATCTAAATTAAACATTATTTTGCATAACAGGTAGAGAATGGAGTTTTACTTTGACACTAGTAGGGCTATTGAGTTCTAGTCCTTTTCTGTGTAAGTTGTGAATATATTTTAAGACTGTTTTGCAGTGAGAATATAAATAACAGTATTCTCACCAAGTAATACAATAGATATAGTGTTCTGAAAAGTCATGCTCTGTACATTTAACTCAACTTGGCAGAAATCCCCATTCCTTCTATGGAGGATACTAATACTATGTATGGAAATTTACATAGAAAACATGCTTACAGACTTCTTGGAGCTAGGGTTTAAAATATGCAACCTAAATTGGATCAGTTTTACGTAAATATTCTGTGGGAATTAAAAGAAATTAGAGTGGAACTTTGACAAACTCTTACACATGCACCCATATGCATATGAGTATATGAACATGTGTATTTGTTTACTTATTTTTCTTCTAAATCATTCGCCTTGAACAACCAATTGAGATGAAATCAGTCTGATTCCAAAAGAAATGCAGCTTTCATAAAACAGAGGTACTACATGAAGGTAGGTCCCTGAACAACCTAAATATCAAAATCTCCAGAAATTATTGGCAAATTCTGAGTTATAATTCAAATTAAATGACTTTATTATAATTTTGTTTGTTTTGAGCAAACTGTACTGAACTAATTGAAGATACATGCACACATACACACACATGCAGATCATTGGTGTATATCTAAATAAATTTTCCAAAACAATACATCTTTCCAGCCAGGACTTATTTACACAGACAAAATATTATCATACCCCAGAAATTCCCCACATATTCCCTTTTAGTCATTACTCTGTGCCCAGAGGAAGTCACTATTGAACTTTTAACACCACAAAAGTGAAAGTGTTAGTCACTTAGTCGTGTCTGACTCTTTGTGACTCCATGGACTGTAGCCCACAGGCTCCTCTGTCTATGGGATTTTCCAGGCAAGAATACTGGAGTGGGTTGCTATTTCCTTCTCCAGAGGATCTTCCCATCCCAAGAAGGGGGAACCTGTAACACCATAGATAAAATTTATTCATCTTTGAAATTTATGTAAATGGAATCATATGGGATATACAAATTTGTGTCTTTTTTCCTTGACTCAAAACTCTGTTTGTAAAAGTTATCCATGTTGATTTATGTATTTATATTTTAGTCATTCACACTGCTATTAAGCATAAAATAATGATTTTAAGGCATCAACTATCCTTGACTATACACTGTGTTAATGATATCACATTTAGTAAAATACTACTTTGAGTGTCAGTAGTTTAAGCTGGCTGTATAACAAGGAGTAAAATTTGGGATCAAAGGAGCTGGAGGAAAGTTAGTAGCAGAAGCTCTTATTAACTCTTCCACTCCATAAAAATAAGGCTGACTTTACTCCTCAGTTCATATAGCAAACACCTATCATCAGGCTATTGTAATTTACTTTATTCCTAATGTAGAAAACCCTGATGGCTGGCTTATTCAAGAGCCATTAAATAGGGGCTGAAGAGCCTGATACATATTTTCCCCCAATTCTCATACTACTAAGGAATACCATGTGATACAGTCCTGCCAATGAAAGAAACTTTAGAGGGAGTTTGGGGGAATGATTTCTAGGAAAACGTTAATTTTTTTGTTAAAGAGCTAAATGTGGAGAGGTAGCAACCCAGAATAGCCAATACCCAAGCCAATATTGGAAGAGAAGAACAAAGTTGGAAGACTGACAGTGTCCAATTTTAAGATTTACTAAAAAACTATGGCTGGTGAACAAAATAGACAATATAACAAAATACAGAATACAGAAATAGATCCCTATAATCAACTGATCTTTGACAAAGGAGGAAGAGGAATAGAATGAGGCAAATATAGTCTGTTCAACGAATGGCGTTGGATTTCTACATGCAAAGAAATAAACCCAGACACAGACCTTATATATGTTATGAGTTAACTCAAAATGGATCACAGATCTAAATGTGAGACACAAAACCATAAAAATCCTAGAAGATAACATCTTGGATATGGTGATGCCTGCTTACAACACCAAATTCTATCAAAAGAACTAATTCACAATCTGGACTTCATAAAATTAAAAACTTCTCTGCATAAAATGGTGGCATGAGGATGAGAAGACAAGTTATAAACTAAAAGAAAATATTTGTAAAAGACACTTCTAATAAAAAACTGAACTTATATTTTAAAAACAAAAATAAAGAAACAAATGATCTGATTAAAAAGTGGGACAAAGACCTTAAGAGACCTTACCACAGAAGATACATGCATACGTCATATTATTGTGCTTCACTTTCTTGCAGTTTGCAGATGCTGTGTTTTTTTTACAAACCTATGTCAAGCAAGCCTATTGATGCTATTTTTCCAACAGCATTTCCTCACTTCATGTCTCTAGGTCACATTTTGATAATTCTCAGAATATTTCAAACTCTATTATTATTATTATATTTGTTATGGTGATCTGTGGTCAATAATCTTTGATGTCACTACTATGACTTGCTAAAGACTCAGATAACGGTTAGCACTTTTAGAAATAAAAAAAAAAAAGAAAATCAAGTTACTCAATCATATCTGACTCTTTGCACCCTGTGAACTGTAGCCTGTCAGATTCCTCTGTACATGGGATTTTCTAGGTAAGAATACTAGATTGGGTTGCCATTCCCTTCTCAGGGGATTTTCCTGACCTAGAGATTAAACCCAGATTTAATATGCATTGCAGGCAGATTTTTGCCATCTGAGCCACCAGGGAAGACCTTTCTAAAAATAAAGCACTTTTTAATTAAAATATATGCTTTTTAAAGACATAATGTTATTGAGCACAATAGAGTGCATTATAGTGTAAACATAACTTTTCTGTGCACTAGAAAACCAAAAATTCGTGTGACTTGCTTTGTTTCAATATTC
This sequence comes from Madoqua kirkii, assembly GCA_006408675.1. Lineage (NCBI taxonomy): Eukaryota > Metazoa > Chordata > Mammalia > Artiodactyla > Bovidae > Madoqua > Madoqua kirkii. The sequence goes on from SJYC01088069.1 coordinate 7,990, forward strand.
ACTTTACTGTCTGGTGTTCTGAACCTGCAATATCTCTGAGGTATGCCTTCAGTTCAGTTCAGTCGCTCAGTTGTGTCCGACTCTTTGCGATGCCGTGAATCACAGCACGCCAGGCCTCCGTGTCCAACACCAGCTCCTGGAGTTCAGAGGTATGCTTTATACAGTGGCAAATAAGCAAATTAAAACTTCAATATTACTACACACCTATTAGAATAACCAAAATCTTGAACACTAACAACCAATGCTGACAAGGATGTGAAGCAACAGGAACTCTTATCCATTGCTGGTGGGAATGCAAAGTGATATAGCCGTTTTGGAAGATAGTTTGGTAGTTTCTTAGAAAACTAAACGTAGAGCCACCCTTTGCTATCTGACTGAGGATTGTCTCCAGGACTCCCCTCATCCAAATATACCAAAATCCATGGATGTTTATGTCCCTTATATAAAATGATAGAATTTATATATAACCAGCGAGCATCCTCCTATATACCTTCAATCATATATTCAATATAACGTAAATACTATAAAAATAGTTGTGAATACAGTGTACATTCTATGTGAATACTTGCCAGTGTAGGGCAGAGTCAAATTTTGCTTTCTGGAGTTTTCTAGAATTTCTTTTTTCAAATATTTTTGATCCAAAATTGGTTGAATCCACAGATGTGGAATCTGTGAATATAGAGAATTGACTGTATTAACAGGTTTTACCTGTGTTTTGCAGATCATATTACCATATGACACAACAAACTCAGTCCTTGTATTTATCCAAAGGAGCTGAAAATGTACATCCACACTAACACCTGCACAGAGATGTCTATAACAGCTTTTTGCATAACTGCCAAAATTAGAAGCAACCAAGATGTCTTTCAGAAAGTGAATGGCTAAATAAATTGCAATCCATCCAGACAATTAAATACAGGCATACTTCAGATATGACAGGCTTGATCTCAGACTATCACAATAATAAAGTACTGCAGTAGAGCTACAAACCATAACACACAAGAGTTATATTTATACTGTACTGTAGTCTATTAAGTGTGCAATAGCATTATATGAAAAGGCTACACACTGTGTGATTCCAACTATTCTGGAAAAGGCAATGTATTTTGTACTATGTACTCTAGTATGTACTATGCATTCCATAGTACTTTGTACTATGGAGATAGTACAAACATGGGTAGTGAGTAGGGCTGGAGTGGGGAAAAGATAAATGAGTAGAGTAGAGATGGTTCTTAGGGCAGTGAAAATATTTCATTTGAGAATGAATATGTGGCATTACACATTTGTTAAAACCCATAGAATTCATAGATTTTAGAACACCAAGAGTGAAGCTTAAGATAAATTATAGCCTTTGAGCAATTATGATATAACATGATTTATCAATTATAACAAATGTACCATTTTGCTGAGTGATGCTGATAATGGGGGGAATCTATGGCTTCCCAAGTGGTGCTAGTGGTAAAGAACCTGCCTGGCAATGCAGGAGGTGTAAGAGATGCGGGTTTGATCCCTGGGTCGGGAAGATCCCCTGGAGGAGGGCATGGGAACCCACACCAGTATTCTTGCCTGGAGAATGCCACGGACAGAGAAGCCTGGCAGGCTACAGTCTATAGGGGTGCAAAGAGTTGGACATGACTGAAGTGACTTAGCACATGCATGTGTAGAGTAGGGTGTATATGGAAAATCTCTGTACCATCTACTTGATTTTGTTGTCAGCTTAAAACTTCTCTAAAAAATAATTAAATGGAACAAGAAAAAAAGAGATAAACAAAAGAGGAGAGGGGATCAGTGACCTTATCTTCCTGTCTTGCCTCTGAATAAAATTCCTGGAACTTCAACAGTCCTTTTGAGATCATGAAACAATGACCGATACTAAATCGGTCAAGCCAAAATGTGAAAATCAGAAACTCTGACCACATCATTAGTGCTGAACCAAGTTTTAGACTCATTGTTCAGTAAAACAAATAATTTCTTTATTATATAACCCCATGTTATTCAAGGTTTACATTAGTTCAATTAAAAGTATATCTGATATACTATTTATAGTGATAATCAAGATAAAACATGTATTGAAGAATGTTGCTTGAAATTATAGCATATTTTACATTGACTTCTTGAAAGACAGCATCTTTATTTGAAATTTAAAACTCCATATTCATCCAAAAGATGAACTATACCTAGTTATGAAATACCTGAAATGCTTTCAGATGCTTTGCTTTTTAAAAACAATTTCTATGAATTTCTTGCTTTGGTAGCATAACTTGAGCAAATATTCAAATATTTTAGTTTATCACTTCTTGGCCTTTTGGCTAAGATCAATTTTAGTTTCTGTTTTTATCAGTTTAATATCTGATAAACTCTGGGAGTTGGTGATGGACAGGGAGGCCTGGTATGCTGCAGTCCATGGGTTTACAAAGACTTGGTCACGACTGAGTGAATGAACAGAAATGAGCTGAACTGAATGTCCTCTATCTGAGAACAACAAATTAAATGGATTTTTGGAGCAGGAAGTTGGAATAGAGGCTTGCTCAGACAAATACTTTTCTGTGCAAACTCTTCTTGGTCCACTGGAGAATTCTAGTGGTAGACTGCTAGCTAAAAGTGAAAGTGTTAGTTGCTCAATCATGCCCAACTCTTTATGACCTGGACTGTAGCCCGCCAGGCTCCTCTGTCCATGGAATTCTCCAGGCAAGAATATTGGAGTGAGTTGCCATGCACTTCTTCAGGGAATCTTCCCAACCCAGGCACTGAACCCAGGGCTCCTGCATTGCAAGCAGATTCTTTACTGTCTGAGCCACCTGGGAAGAGCCTTAGCTAGCTAGTGAAGTGAAAGTTGGTCAGTCATTTCCAGCTCTTTGCGACCTCATGGACTATATAGTCCATGGAATTCTCTAGGCCAGAATACGGAGTTGGTAGCCTTTCCCTTCTCCAGGGGATCTTCCCAACCCAGGAGTTGAACCCAGGTCTCCTACATTGCAGGCAGTTCTTTACCAGCTGAGCCACAAGGGAAGCTAGCTAAGCACCTAGCTAAAATCCTCAGAGGTCAATGGACTTCAAACATGATCATTATCCCATCAGTAACAGAAAATAGCTTTTTACATCTTCATTTAAACAGGTAGACTACTATAATCATAGTTCCGAAGTGCTTTATTGTCTCATTAAATTAACAGTTTCCCACAGACTTTCGGGCTCTGGTTTTGGGGTTGAGATGGTAGGGGAAGAGCATTTAAAAGTCCTTTGCTCCTCCTGTTGAAAATGGAAACTTTTGTTTGTACTTCTTTATTTTTACCTTTAGCGAGCAATCCTTTATTTCTCCCTTGTTGGCTTTCTATGGCAACATCTAAGTAAGAATAAATTGGAGTTAACCTAAGTTTTCTTTTAATTCAAAGTAAATCTGATATCTTAAAATATACATGGATATACCCTATTGAGTATTTCATGAGTATTTGGAGTCTTTATCAAAAGACATTTTATTAACAATCTATTTTTCTTATGTTTGTGATGAGACAGTATGCTGTATTGAGTTGACTTAAACAATGTAGTCAGAAAAACTGTCTTCAAATTTTACTGTTAGTAATATTTTAATAGAGAACTTGAGGAATCATAAAAAAAAGTATGTTAATAATCCTGCTTTGCTTCCTTGGAGAAACACTATTTTTTATACAACTGAGAGCCCAATTAATGATTTTTTTCCATTTTTATTACATTTTATAGCAGAAAAATCAGAGTTTGGGGCTTTAAATAACAATTGTATGGTGTTTGTGAAGTTGAAAATTTTTCTGCATGCTCAGATCTCCTCTGTCTGATAAGTTTATATAATTTTAATTAAACTCTTTCACTTAAACTATCAGATCACATTGTGACATGAAAATGATGATAAATATTTCCCAGAAAAGCAAAATGAGTATTTATGAATATTTGTTCTTCTTATAAACCACTAATTGTAAGCAGAAGGAATGCATCAAAGAATTCTGATATAACCATTTTATGTAGATTTTGCATGGTATATTAAAACTTTAGAATTTGATAAATTTGGAAGATAGGAAAATAAAATCCAAGGTGAAAAGAAACACATGCAAAAATGCACATTTTCTAAATGATGAATAATAATATAGCTAAGACTCATGGACATCCAGTGTTATTCATCAGACTCTACTGAAGCATGGTGCAAAAAGAAAGTACTTACACAGCATGTAAGCCAGTATTTGACCAGCTCTGGCACCTAAACAGGAAGATTTTTGGAGCCATAAATGTCTTCTGCATAGATAGGGTCTTATTTAGTGCCAGGGGCATGTCTTTTTCTACTTACATTTCCTGGAAAATAAGTACATACTTTGTAACCAGCCTATGAATAATGAAATACCTTCTCATGAATGGTGGACTTCAGAGAGTTCAGGATTTCAACCTTGGTAAACAAGTATATATTTGTATGCCGGTGTAGGTTTATGTGTGCTGATGCTGCATTCCACAAACCATCTCACAGAAAGGTTTCTGAAGCCCTTTTCTGACTCCCACTTCCCACATTTCATGAAGGAATGTGTGTATGGAGGAGGGACGGCTCTTCACAGAAGGATTCTAGTCAAGTGTTTCTGTCTCAGAATCAACCACAGGCTGCTTTAGAAAGTAGAGCAATTTGGAACATTCTTTTGGAAAACTGGTTAACATTCTACTGAAAGATGGAAGAGAATAAGTGCTCTTAGTTCTTTGGAGAGATTTTAGAGACTTCTTACTAACAGATAGGGTCAAAGACTTCGATGATTCTGAACTAGGATGAGAAAGATTACTATGTTCTGATAAGGAAGGAAATAGAGGTAGAAATCAGTTGTGTTTATGATATATGGTGTGTTATGGTAAGGCAAAGGGGTCTGACTTCCAGATGTCTAGGCCCCTTGTTTTATTCAGCATCCAATTTTTTTTTTTATTCCTTCAGATATGTGCTTAGTGAAATCTTCAAACCACCCCAGTACCAATTTTCCCTCCCATACTCACATCTCTCCCCCAACACATACATAGCTCAGATGGATAAAAGTCCCTCAGGGTTCCTTTCTTGGAGACAGAAGGCACAGTTAGTCTGCAGATGGCCAATGAGATGATCCTGGCATCTATCAGTTATAGACTCAATGGATTCCTTTGACTCCTTAGAGACTGGATGAGATGGAAACTACAGAGATGAATCAAACATTTAAATTCCAAGTTTTGCTTAAAGAAAATTATACAAATATAATCATGATTCATGTGTTGCTTAACATCTAGAAATTTAGATAGATACCGGCAACTTTTACTACCCATTTGATTTTTTATTTTTCAAGCAGATTTCAGTGTTATTTTTTTCTCAGGTAATTCACTTACAATTTGATATGTCAGTAGGTGGCTATGGTGCCTGATTAAGGCATTCTTATCTGAAAAGAGTGTAAGTCATGCAAATAAAAACCCTAACTCAAAGATAAGAGGATATTTCCTTTTTAAATATACAACTGTTCAAAAAGCAAATAATTTTTTCTCTCTAAGAATGTATAACATGGTGTCTTTGATGTGTAACTTGACT
>SJYC01088070.1:0-12520 GCA_006408675.1 Madoqua kirkii
TTCTTACTATAAAATCATTTTTATTTATTCATTAATTTTAAAATGATACTAATCTCTATACTTTCCAAAATATTTTGAAAATAGTAGCAAGTTGTAACTTGTGTTTGTATTAATAGCAGCACTACTATAGGTATTAAACAGAAATAACAGCTGTGCTTTTTACTGAAATGAGTCTTAAATTTTGCAAGTCTTTGTTATGCAAGAGTCTCAGGGATACATCCATTACATAAAATATGACCACCCTGTAATAATGTGTCATTGTGAAAGATTCATCAAAACATACAAAGAAGAAAGTAAAAATCATCCATAAGATTAATGCTAAGAAATACACTTATAATCTTAAAAAAATTTCAATACATATAATTGCTGAAATGTTTAAGCAGAATGTTAACTTATATTTTTATTATGATACAAAATTAGAGTCAGGTTACAAGAAACACAACATCAGTTAAGGACTTCAATTACTTAAATACTACTGCTCCATAACTATTGCTTACTTGGACTTATTTCTACCCCCATTACTACCATTAGGTTTGAAGGAAACAAAGCTCCTTCATGCTTTCTGCCATGTGGTGGTGCTTCTAGATCCCTTCACTCTTCTAAATATCAAGTTCCTTGACTCTGCTTCCAAAATACACCTCAAATTCTCTCATATCCCTTTATTTTTGCTGCCACTGCCCTTGTCGAACCCTCCATCACCTTGTACTTAGATTAATGTTAAAGTCTCCCCGCTAGTCTCCTTGCTTCAACTTCTGCTCCTTTGGAACTTCCCAGGTAGGCCAGTGCTTAAGTCTCCCTGCTTTCACTGCAGGGGCTGGCTGATTGATCCCCGGTCTGGGAACTAAGATCCTGTTTGCTGGTGGTATAACCAAAAAAATAAATAATATTGCCTCTCCATTCAATAGTCAAAAATGGCTGATAATAAATGACTGGATTTGTTTGTTTAATCATTCATGGCTTTGCATCTACTTTAAGGCTAGTAGTTTTCTAGGCACTAGGGGTAAATCAGTGAACAAAATGAAGTTGCTTTTCTCATGCCACAACTGATAGGTTCTTGAATTCCTGTGTTTTCTTAGGCTCCATGTTCTTGCTCAGGGCACTTATCTGCCTGGAAGGACTTTTACTGAGTCACATCTTTGCTTGGATTACTTGCACCAGTGGTTCTTCAAGATTAACAAAGATGGTCACCTCTTTGAGGAATACTTCTGTGTCTCACACCCTACCAGGCTATGTTAATGCAAATATTTGTGCTTTTTAATATTTTCTATGCATTCCTGTCTCTCAGCACTTGTACTGTATTATCATAGTTAATTGCCTCTCTGTCTTCCTGAATATGACTGTGAAATCTTCCTAAGAGGGGACTCTGTGTTTCCACTCTTGTTTATTAGATCACAACATGACCCATGACCTAACTGCATTATTAGAAGGCTGTTGAGACAAAACATCTAGACAGTTTAATTTCAACATCACACAGACATGAGGCAGCAAGTAAAAAAAAAAAAAAAAAAGCTAATGAATGGTCTCAGGTTCAAAAGTGCATTCTGGGCTTTTTCTCTGATATATTCTGGACAAGCTTTAGAATCTGGTTGATTGTGAATGCCCCTAATTAAGGTAGGGGTCACATAAGCAGAAAACAAAGACAGCCAATGTATATGCTCCATTGCTCAGTCATGTCTGACTCTTTGTGATCCTATGGACTGTAGCCCACCAGGCTCTTCTGTCCATGGGATTTCCCAGGCAAGGATACTGTAGTGGGTTGCCATGTCCTTCAGCAGGGTATCTTCCTGACCCAGGGATCAAACCTGTGTCTCATGTCTCCTGCAGGCAGGTTCTCTACCACTGGTGGAAGACAGCCAATATCAAACCCATTTTTAACCTTCTTGCTGGGCAATTCTCTGCAAATTGTGAGAGATAAGTGTGAGATACACTTTTTTCATTTACATCTCAATAATTAATATGGAAGTCATGAAATAGCTAGTTGGTTTTCTTCCAGGCAAATGAAAATGTTCATGCTAATGGTGAGATATCCATGCGATGTGAGTTTTTATTTCAGTCACTGGTACTTTTCTGACTGTTCTCCTTGAAGTCTGGATCTATCTTTTAAGTCTATTCATCTCCATCCTCTTATTTTTCCAGGCACAGGAATGTCGTAGGGTGTGTTAGACAGTGTTTACAGTCAAACATAATTGGTTAGATCTCTCAGAGAATATGTTTTTCTGAGATTCTGTCTGTGGAAAGAACATTGAATCCACATGTGTTGTTTTCTCTTGTTGCCATTGACATCCAGAAGTCAACAGCTGGTCTGTTTTTAGCTTTTTAAAAACTTTTCTTTATTTTTGTTTTAATGTGGCTTTCCTATTTTTCTAAACTTACCCCAGATGCCAAGATTGCTTCAATTCTAGCCTTTTCTCCAGGGCTTTACTTTATATGGATAATGGGATCAGTGCATGATTGTTATCACTTTCCTCTGTAAAGTGAAGCCGATAATCCTTATGTTTTCTTAGGCTTTTATAAAGATGAATTGGCTGTTTAAAACTGTTTTAAAGTTGAATTTCGTGCTTTTCTAATTGAAGCAGTATTTTAAAAAATAATTGAAAAAACTGACTTGATACACCAGAACAAAAACATATTCTTCTTGGCTCAGAATTCATTGGCTTGATTTTGCAAAGGCCAAAGACTCATTTTGTTAGTGTCGAATTTATTCACCTTCTTCATCTTGGTTCAGAATATGTAATCTTGTGCAAGGACTAGAGATTGAAGTCCTAAGGATACACCTTTAAGTTTTAACAGGAAAGAAAAAGGACTCATATTAAAACTTGCCTTAGATTTAATAGTGATCACTCTCCAGAAGAACATAACCCTATGTTTAGAGGGAAAAAAATGACTAGAGGCTCTCACTAGCCCAAGTTTCAATTTTAAAAGAACCAAAATACTCAATTTAACCTGAACTCATGTGAATTTCTTGGATCTCAGCCAAGTTTATTTTACAACTGGAAAGTACTGGGACCACCCAGAAAAAAACAGACTATGATTTTGCCTTAAAAAATCATTAAATAAATACTGATTCCTCAGGAGAAAAGCTCAAGCCACAGACATCCACACCCAATAATTAGCTAATCAACTCTAAATGTCTAAGGTCTGTCTAGTCAAGGCTATGGTTTTTCCAGTGGTCATGTATGGATGTGAGAGTTGGACTGTGAAGAAGGCTGAGCACTGAAGAATTGATGCTTTTGAACTGTGGTGTTGGAGAAGACTCTTGAGAGTCCCTCGGACTGCAAGGAGATCCAACCAATCCATTCTGAAGATCAGCCCTGGGATTTCTTTGGAAGGAATGATGCTAAAGCTGAAACTCCAGTACTTTGGCCACCTCGTGTGAAGAGCTGACTCATCGGAAAAGACTCTAATGCTGGGAGGAGAAGGGGACGACCAAGGATGAGATGGTTGGATGGCATCACAGACTCGATGGATGTGAGTCTGAGTGAACTCCAGGAGATGGTTATGGACAGGGAGGCCTGGCGTGCTGCGATTCATGAGGTTGCAAAGAGTCAGACACAACTGAGTGACTGAACTGAACTGAACCAATTGACTAACTGCTCCAATTCATAAATTTAACATTTTGGGAAAACAAAGTCATGGTAAAATATGCTCTGATAAGTATGAGAGTTTTTCTCAGAAAATTAAAAGTAGAACACAGTTCAAAGATTGTTTAAAAACACATAATTTTCCTGAAGTCCTCTTTGCTCCCTAATTATGAAGGACTGCAAAATGACTTCAAGATTGGTTATCTACCTAAAAGATCAAGTGGCAAGGAGTGTCACACAGGTTCTTACTTTATTTAACCCACAGGAAGTTTCCTTTTTAAGCAAACTCTACTCAGAATTTGGGCAGACCTCAGACTCCAGTTTTTCAAGCCATATTCTTCCTATAAAAATATAGCCACACAATTCTTATCCCTGTGTTTTCATAAGAGTGACAGGATTCCTATTGCAAACTATGAAAGATGTACACAGAGTTATGATTTGAGAAAGATAAATGGGCGCTCTTCACTCTTATGTCCTAACAAATCTTCTGTTATACATTATTACTCTGGAAGTAACTCCAGGATCTTTAATACTTCTTCAAGAGATTTTAAGAAATTTTCCTCACTTTAAGAGCTTATTGATTTTTTTTTTTAAAGCTTCAAGTTTGGCATTAAAAATCAAAGCCTGTCGGTTGATGCTGAATATAATCATTGAAAATTACAGCATTTAAATCAGTGACACTGCTGGTACAGAAACAAATAAGCGCTACCCAGTGCTCTTGTATCCTCTTTGCTTTACTAGTACAGATTCTCACTAGCAAATCTGAATTAGCTACTCCAATTGCCTTTCCAGCAAATGGTTGCTTACCTCTTAACTGGTGAGAAATTTTAAAAATATTTTCTTTGTCTCAATCAGAGCATGAGTGATGAAATTAACAAAACAAAACAAAACAAAAAATCCTTAGACTTCTTTCTTGTCTGTCTGCACAAACCTCCTTTCAGCTTCACGACTGTTTCTTCCAACTGGAATCTGGTTCACCAGGCCACAGGACTAAGCCACCTGCTCTCCTGATATTCTCAGGTTTGAGTTAGAGGCTGTCACAGCAAGAAGAGGCCTTAAGATGTTTAGTTCAACTCTCTCATTTATAAGATGATGAAACAGAACCAGGGATGTGAAGGGACCTGTTCAAGGTTATGCAGCTAGGTAGTGGAAGACTTGGTTTAGATTTTGGAGGTGGGGTGAGGCATTCTTCATTATACATTCATTGGGTTATGCAGCTCCCCTTCTTTATAACTTTAATTGTTTATGATGTAGATGTTGTTGAAAAATGGTCATTTCCCCCCTGCCTCTTCACTGAACAATATGAACGTAATTTGCTCTGGATATTTGACAGGTTGATCTCTTTGGTGGTGTTGGTTGCCTGGCATGTGTACCCCTTTCCTCCCTGGGTAAGGAAGGAATGGGGTAAAGAATTACCCATTACTCTTGATGTCCACAGAAGAAATAAATGGCAGGAGCCTGCTGTAACAGCTCTTGTGGCAGCCAGAATAAAAGATTATAACCTTAATATTGCCAGATACTCTCAACCTATAAACCTACACTAGGGCAAGTGATGTGAAGATACAGGGACAAAGATTTGTCCTAGTGTAGGCAGCAGTAATGGCATTCCTGGATGAGCATTGGTAATGATGCCAGTGGCAGACAATGTCCAAGACTAGCAAAGGCAATGTCTGGCATCCTTCAGATATGGCCATCACGTCCAACCTGATATCTCCTGAGGAGCAATTTTAGCTGTGTTCCTGGTACTCAGGCTTTCTTAGTTCCTACTTCTTCCCTGTGCTTAATATTCTGGCTTTGCTGGAAATCTTGTGAGTATCCAGTAAACTTTCTGAGAAATTCTTTTTGGATTTAGCTCATCCAAAGTCAGTTCTGGTTACTTCCAAGAGGAACTCTGATAGTTACATGGCTTGAATAGAGAAGTTTTGTTTTCTGGATCTTGGATATCCAATAAATACGCTTGCTCCGGTATATATTTCACTTGCACAGAGATGAATCCAAAGTCAACTTAATTTCTCAACTGCCCATAAGTGATAGCTGCCCATTCTAGCCTCTCCAAAATATTCCCTATATAATTAGCAAAATATTTCAAGTAAGGTATGTTTCTCTCTCTTTATTTCGGAGGTGAGGTAGTTATTCCTTCTGCAAGTATCCCGAAGACTTTGCTTTAAAAGCTATATGCATCATGCACAGATCTAAAAAAATTTACTGTGTTTGTGTTATACTCATAAAGGCCTTCCTCCTACTACTGTTCTTTCTAAGTGGTAAGAGCACTGGACCAGAAGTCTGGAGAACATAGATCCTAGTTCCTATCCTTTTTCCAATTGATTTGTCACCTTTGTAAAAGATGCCATCTTTCTGGGCATCAATTTCCCTGGTGTAAAATGCAGGAAAGGAAAACTTGACGAAAGTGAGTGTATCACTTCTTCTTATATTATTATTTCTTGCTTCACAGACTCTGATTTTATAAGAAAATGTTGGAACAAGAGAAAATCAGTCCTGTTCCTTTCTCCCCATCTCCCCTAAGTAAGCATCAGTATCCATCCTTCAATAAAATACAAGGAACAATATAAACAGGAAAAAAAAACCCTTTTTTTAATAGACGCTCATGAAATACAGTAACTCAGTTTCAATTTTCTGGAGCTTTGCACAATAATTAATCTTAATTATTGCCTAGAGTAAGCAAATATGCACAAGTCCAAGTTTTAAAAAGAATTGCATTCATTAAGATAAAGGAACCAGGCATAGGTAGAGTGATATTTTTTATGAAGCACTTGACTTGAAATTTTCGAACATCTGTAGAAAGTTAAAAAACAATCACTACAGTCATTTCAGTTACTCTGAAGCCAGCGATCCATGAGTAATCCTTAGGCACTTTATGGATCCTACAAAATCATCAAATAGATCTTCAAAAGTGTTTGCAGGAAGAACTACACCTCTTTTTTTCTAGGCATGGAAAAATCACGTAAAACAGACTCTCAGTGAAGCCAGCATTGCAAGTAATAGACACAGAGTTTATTTTTAGAGACTGGGTTGCTATTAGGACAGAGTTGGACATTTTTTAGTCTGATTTAAACATACAAGAAATACCTTTCTGATCACTTATAAAGTCTTGTTTCCACCCTACACAGAATATAAGATGTAAGGGTTCTAATAATAGGGACACAGTTAAATGCATTGACAGGTGCTTTCTCCTTTAACACAATTAATTTGGCCTAAGCAGTATGTAGTTAATGAGGCCTTAAAGTGTCAGGAATGAGTAGGTGTGCTCTCCCCTAACTTCAACATGAGGCAATGGCAGACACTGCTCTTTTCAGCTTATTGAAGCTTATTTGGACGCTTTCCCTATTTATTCAGTGTCCCTTTAGTGAGAATGGTCATGGACTTTGAGCTGTCTCCTCCCGAGAAGACCAGCTTCACTGTCACGAGTCCCTCCCCTCCCCTCCTCCCTTATTTGGAAGCTGACACGGTGCTACTAATAAAGAACTGCTGGCAAGCAGCTGTAATTAGGAAGTCTAAACTTGGTAGTATTAGGTAAACACAGTTTAGTTCTGAATTACCCTTGAGCATTTTTAGGAAGCGTGAAGTACTTTTTGCTTCAATTAAAACCAGAGGAAATACTGAATGAAGGCCAGCTTTGAATGTAAAGAAGAAGATGTGTATTTGGACAGGCTTTCTCCCTGCTATTTACTTCACTGAAGATGTGACTTCTCAAATTTATTTAATAGGGACAAGCCACTTCATTCAAGCTTTCAAACTAAGGAAGAAGATGGCCAATTTTAAAAATATATATAAATTTATTTATTTTAATTGGAGGTTAATTACTTTACAATATTGTATTGGTTTTGCCATACAACATGTATCCGCCACAGGTATACGTGTGTTCCCCATCCTGAATCCCCCTCCCACCTCCCTCCCCATACCATCCCTCTGGGTCGTCCCAGTGTACCAGCCCCAAGCATCCAGTATCATGCACTGAACCTGGGCTGGTGACTCATTTCATATATGATATTATACATGTTTCAGTGCCATTCTCCCAAATCATCCCACCCTCTCCCTCTCCCACAGAGTCCAAAAGACTGTTCTGTACATCTGTGTCTCTTTTGCTGTCTCACATACAGGGTTATTGTTACCAAGAAGATGGCTAAATTCTTAGGAGAGGCAATACAGTGTCTCAGATTCATATTAAAGGACACATGGCTGACATGAGATTATTTTCTGAAGACTGGCTGAGAAGAAAAAGGATAGGAAGAAAAAGCCTTAAGATGCTAAGAAATCTTGGAAACTGGGCAGGAAGCATAATTCATCCACTAAGAAACATGGGACAAGCAGGTATTTCAGAGGAAGTTGTAAACTAGTGTGATGCTTACCCATTGGGTTACTGAGAGACTGCTAGGCAACTTCTGTCTTAATGGGGGCTCCTTGGTCAGGTGTGGCTTGATGTCCAAAGAATACATCAAGCAAATAAAAATCCCAATAGGACTTTTTTCTCTTGTCTCTCTTTACCTCTGGCATGTAAGCTCCTTGGGGTAAGGAGTATTACTGTTTTATTCCCCACTAGATTGCCAATACCTGAAAGATCTGGTACATGATAAGGACTTAATAAATATTTGATGTAAGAAGAAAGAAGGGAAGGAAGAGAGGGAAAAAAGGAGGAAGGAAGGAAGAATGGAAAGAGCAGAGGATCCCTGAGACCAACTAGTGGCAGAAAATTTTGAGGAGTGTGGTTTTCAGGAGTCCAGTGAATGTGTAGGTATCTTTAAGAAGTCTTGTATGTGATGTGTGAAAACACCCAACAGTCCCAACTGAGTGTGGTTATGATAGCTGACACAACATCCTCTTAGCTGAATTTGTCCCACTGTGTTCACTCACCCCAAGTTCTCCCTGGCTTCCAACTTACCTCCTACTACTTAGTTCCTCCCTCATGGAGCATCTAAACATGTCTGCATCACCCACCAAGCTGCCCTTGACTTGTGTTTGATTGGTGGTCCTCAGCTGAGGCCCTCTCTCTCTCTTTTTTTTTTTTTTTGGAATTCACCACAACATCTGCAGAAAACCTGTGACTATCCAGGTGCTTTAGACTGAGCAGCAACTTTTATTTTCAACTGTGACCCCAGCCTGGCCATTGCTCAATCTTCTCAAGTCCTGTGTTCACGATGTGGTCTAAATCTTAGGGTGAGATGGAGCCTTCAGAGAAGGGACCTAAGGTGTCAGCCTCTGTCGAGCTGGCAACAGTAGAGGCTGAGGAAAGGGGAAGAGAGAAGAAAGGAGTTCTAGGGATGAAGGAACACAGAAAAGGGGAATGGGAGCGAAAGAGCTTTACATGCTTTAAAATCTGGCTCTGGCTTTGTCCTGTCTCAAATGCTGACTGTACCAGCTCATAAAACATTTAGAGAGATGCACAACTGTGCAAACAGAGTGAATTGAAGCCAGTTTTAGTAATTTCTCAATGAAATTGAGTAATTTCTCTGAATCAATTTTGCAAGCCCAAAGGGAAAATGGTTTGTTCTAGACACGTGTATTAATGCTAGTCCCATCCTCAGCTGGTTGGAAGGGAAGATTGCATTGCCCTCAGGTCCCTGCCCAGTATGCACAACCATGTTCACTGGCCGTATCCATAAAATACGGTCAAAATAGCATCTGCCTCCCAAGTTGTTACTGGGATTAAATGAATCATGTCTAGAGTTTTTAGGAGGTTGCCTGGCACATAGTAGTTTAGTTCAGTTGCTCAGCTGTGTCCGACTCTTTGTGACCCCATGAATCGCAGCATGCCAGGCCTCCCTGTCGATTACCAACTCCCGGAGTTCACTCAGACTCACGTGCATTGAGTCAGTGATGCCATCCAGCCATCTCATCCTTGGTCATCCCCTTCTCCTCCTGCCCTCAATCCCTCCCAGCATCAGAGTTTTTCCCAATAAGTCAACTCTTTGCAAGAGGTTGCCAAAGTACTGGAGTTTCAGCTTTAGCATCATTCCTTCCAAAGAAATCCCGGGAATGATCTCCTTCAAAATGGACTGGTTGGATCTCCTTGTAGTCCAAGGAACTCTCAAGAGTCTTCTCCAACACCACAGTTCAAAAGCATCAATTTTTTGGCACTCAACTTTCTTCACAGTCCAACTCTCACACCCATACATGATGCTAGCAATGGTACTGACTGTGATGATATGAGATGAGAAGGATGATGAATATAAGGATGCTAACACATCATTGCTGTGATTGATTGGACCAGACAATCAAGGCCCAAAGCTTAACCCATAGCAAACAATCCAGAAGTTGCATATTGCTTTATGATTTCTGCAAATTGGTTTCAAAAGAGGAGCTAGATCAATCTGAGCCCTTCCTCTGACAACCAACCAATGGAGACTGACAAACTTCAGGGGCTGGAGTAGCCACAGTGAGAAGATTAAGATTGGGAGGAGAAACTAACTGAAATAAGTGTGGGGTGGGTGGGTGAAGAAGAGGCATTGTAAGAAATGCTCTCAGAAGCAGGAGTACTTTGCATGAGATTGTACGCAGCCAGTACCCAGTCAGCTGTTTTCATTACTTACTATTTTCTTGAATGTCTCTTAGGTTCCAACCCTCACTCGTGGCTTTTAACTTTAAACACATCTGGGTTTGAATGTTTGTGTTTGTGAGTCCAAAGAATCCTGACCGAATTTTAAAAATCCTTTTTATTGTATAACTAATCATACTAAAAAAAAAAAAAAAAAGTCAGATGTTATCTGGCTATAGGACTTCCTTTCAATTGTGGCTTAACAGTTTTAGAGCATACCAATGATTACAAGGGGCTTCCCAGGTGGCACAGTGGTAAAGAATCTGCCTGCCAATGCAGGAGACACAAGAGACACGGGTTCGATCTCTGGGTTGGGAAGATCCCCTGGAGGTGGAAATGGCAACCCACTCCAGTGTTCTTGCCTGGAAAATACTATGGACAGAGGAGCCTGGCAGGCTACAGTCTATGGGGTAGAAAGAGTTAGACATGATTGAGCACATCTGTGCGCACACACACACACACACACACACACACACACACACACCCAGAATTACAGACTGATACAGATTCAGCTGTTTATGAAAATTAAATTTCTATGGCTAGGCTCTTCTATGCAATTCTACCCTTACCTCCACTAGAAGATATTGCTAGATATTAGTGATCTCCCTAGTGACTGAGGTGGCAGAAGAAAGTGTCAGTTATGCAAACTGTAATGTCTACAAGGGATATTAATTCACAGACTGGATGCAATTCAATACAGAGTGGTAGGAATGGTGCCAATCAAAGAGGCACACCCACCTGTGCCTTCAGGGCCCCTCCCCAAGAAGGGACTTCATCCTCATGTCAGTCTTTTCTTAACTGGTGGAAGTATGTTCTGAATAAAAAAGCTAGAAATCCAAAATTTTAAAACTGCAGTCTTTTGTTTGTTGAATACTGGAAACTAATTTTTTTTAAAAAAAAGACGCGGCCCAAAAAAATGTATCTGCAGACTAAGCTTTATCTGAGGCTGTCAGTTTTCACCCTCTGATACAATATATAGGTTATGAAATATACTCTGGTAAAAAAACAGATGTTTCACAGTTTATCACATTTTCTAAGTCCCCAGCCAACTATGTGGTTATACTTTAGAAAGACAAGAGAGGGAAGACTTTGAGACATTTTATCAGAAGTAAATGAAAACTGTATATTAACACGTCACAAAATTTTGAAAAAAAAGAGTTGACATAATTATGTCTGGGGAGTGTGTAATTTCCTTGGTTCTGTCTCATTACAACAAAAATTTGAAGCGACGGACCAATGTTTCAGCCCTTGGAAGGACCAGTATTACAGCTCCATGTTACAGCTCAATTTTATTTAGAAAGCAAAGGAAAATACATCCTAAGGTATGAGGGCATGCTGACCCAAAAGACATGAAAAAAAGAGAGAGACCCCTGGCCCTTTGGCTCCTCTCTATGTTTTTTTCTCTCCTCCCCCTGGGCCTGCCCTATGTAAACTGGGCTAGCCAGGAGTGCTGTTTGTTTTACCTGAGGTCCTCACTCCAGTCCTCGAACCTTCCTTTGCTCTATTTTCTCAGGCTTTTCCCTTCTTTGTCTTTAGCCACTGCCATTCTGGACTCCTACCTAACATTTCTCCCTCAAGAGATGGGAGGCCCAACTCTTTGGGAATAGGGGCATTGAGGTCTCTCTGGCTACTTCCTGCTGAACTGGGACTGCAAGGGGGCATTGGGCCTCCCCCTCTTGCTAGTCTCAGGCCTCAGAGTCCTTATCGCAGTGTCCATCTAAGGGTGAGTGATATTTTCTGTGGTTGGCTCTAGCGTTATATATCCTTGTTGAACTGGCACTGCATGTTGTAGCTTGTTGACCTGGGCAGAGACAAAACGGGTTAGGCAATTGATAATACATGGAATAATCACAAGCAGTATCAATATGGTGATGACAGGGACTAGTAGGGGCATTAGCCAACCCCAAATTTCCATCACCAGGAGGATCCCCCAAAGAGAGATTGTGGCCACCCTGAGAACTCTCCAGCTCATTCTTTGAGATCCTGTAGGGTCTGAATGTTTTTCTTGAGTACTGTGATACTTTCTTTAACTTAGCTGGAGGTATTTACCCAGAAATAAGACATCTCATTAGAAATGCCTCAAGTCTCTCCTTGTTCATAAACCCTTGCAAGAGCCACACCGAGGTTGTTTCAGCCAGGTTAAATCTGAGAAATGGCACCATAGATGTCAGGGGAGTGTGTAATTTCCTTGGTCCTGCCTCATCACAACAAAAATTTGTAACAGACTAGTGTTTCAGCCCTTGGAAGGACCAGTGTTACAGCTCAGTTTTATTTAGAAAGTAAAGGAAAATACATCCTTGAGGCATGAGGGCATGCTGATCCAAAAGACATGAAGAGAAGAGAGAGACCCCTGGCCCTTTGGCTCCTCTTTTTATGTTTTTTTTTTTTT
>SJYC01088072.1:0-18923 GCA_006408675.1 Madoqua kirkii
GAATCAAGATTACTGGGAGAAATATCAATAACCTCAGATACACAGAAGACACCACCCTTATGGCAGAAAGTGAAGAAGAACTAAAAAGTCTCTTGATGAGAGTGAAAGAGGAGAGTGAAAAAGTTGGCTTAAAACTCAACATTCAGAAAACTAAGACCATGGCATCCAGTCCTATCGCTTCATGGCAAGTAGATAGGGAAAGAATGGAAACAGTGAGAGACTTTACTTTTGGGGCCCCAAAATCACTGCAAGTGGTGACTGCCGTCATGCAATTAAAAGATGCTTGCTCCTTGGAAGAAAAGCTATGACCAGCTTTTAGATTAGACAGCATATTAAAAAGCAGAGACTTTACTTTGCCAGCAAAGGTCCATCTAGTCAAAGCTATGATTTTTCCAGTAGTCATGTGTGGATGTGGGAGTTGGATTATAAAGAAAGCTGAGAGCTGGAGAACTGATGCTTTGGAACGGTGGTGTTGCAAAAGACTCTCAGAGTCCCTTGAACTGCAAGGAGATCCAACCAGTCAGTCCTAAAGGAAATAAGTCTTGATGGTTGGATGGCATCACCGACTCAATGGACATGAGTTTGAGTAAGTCTGAGTAAGTTTAAGGAGTTGGTGATGGACAGGGAAGCCTGGCATGCTGCAGTCCATTGGGTCACAAAGAGTCAGACATGACTGAGCAACTAAACTGAAACTGATTCCTCCAAAGTCTAATTCTCTGAGTTATTAACATCAAGGATAGAAGAACTTAGAAACCCAGGATACACAAAAGAGCAAATATTTAATAGTTACACTTTAGCTTTTATAAATCCTTTACTGGTCTCACTCATTCATCTCACAAGCTGAGTAAAATTAGTAGAAGAACCCTGATTATATTTTTTAAAGAGATAAAAAAGAAAATGGAAAGTGGAAGTTTCTTACAGTAGGTAATATTAGAAACCTAGGATACACAAAAGAGCAAATATTTAATAGTTACACTTTAGCTTTTATAAATCCTTTACTGGTCTCACTCATTCATCTCACAAGCTGAGTAAAATTAGTAGAAGAACCCTGATTATATTTTTTAAAGAGATAAAAAAGAAAATGGAAAGTGGAAGTTTCTTACAGTAGGTAATATTTACATAGCCAGTTACAAAATTCAGCCTGCTATTAAATGAAAGATTTATTTTCAGATTTTAAAGATCAGTATATTACAGTGAACAAAACATACAAGTAAAACATGACATTTTATGGTAATTTTCATGCTGTCTTATAATTACTGTTCAAGTCTCAAAACTAAAATAAATAGATGCATAAAATATACTGTTTCCTCATTTTAAAGATAAACTATAAATTTACTCATGCTAAATTCAGTGAAAGCTGGCAAAAACCAGTCCTCTTTCAGTATGTATAGATAAAGCACTAGGAAGGTTTCTCGTTTAGCCTGAATGCTCTTCCTCTGGGGTCCATGAAATAACTCCGTGCTATGCTAAGTTGCTCAGTCATATCTGACTCTTTGCGACCCCATGGACTATAGTCAGTCAGGCTCCTCTGTCCTTGGGATTCTCCAGGCAAGAATACTGGAGTGGGTTGCTATTTCCTTCTCCAGGGAATCCTCCTGACCCATAGATCAAATCCACATCTGCTGCTTGGCAAGTGGATTCTTTACCACTGAGCCCACCTGGGAAGCCCCTACACCCTCTTAATATTTTTTTTCAATTTTGCTTGAAGTACTTTATGAGAATCTCAGTTACTTGCATCCAAATGACTCCAGACTTGAAGTACTGCAATCTTAAGTAGCTCATTAGATACCCACACCACTTTCCCTTTCTAGTCAACATCTAATGGAATAAGTAGGAACACCTAGGGTAATGGTACCTACCTCAGGAAGGCTATGGAAGGACTTAAGGTGACTGCAGCCATGAAATTAAAAGACACTCCTTGGAAGGAAAGTTATGACCAACCTAGATAGCATATTCAAAAGTAGAGACAGTACTTTGCCAACAAAGGTCCATCTAGTCAAAGCTATGGTTTTTCCAGTGGTCATGTATGGATGTGAGAGCTGGACTGTGAAGAAAGCTGAGTGCTGAAGAGTTGATGCTTTTGAACTGTGGTGTTGGAGAAGACTCTTGAGATCCAACCAGTCCATTCTAAAGGAGATCAGCCCTGGGTTTTCTTTGGAAGGAATGATGCTAAAGCTGAAATTCCAGTACTTTGACCACCTCATGTGAAGAGTTGACTCATTGCAAAAGACTCTGATGCTGGGAGAGATTGGGAGCAGGAGGAAAAGGGGATGACAGAGGATGAGATGGCTGTATGGTATTACTGACTTGATGGACGTGAGTTTCTCCGGGAGTTGGTGATGGACAGGGAGGCCTGGCATGCTGCAATTCATGGGGTCGCAAAGAGTAGGACACAACTGAGTGACTGAACAGAACTGAACTGAAGGTCAAAATGTGGAAAAACATAAGGTTCAAGTGATAACTCAGTCATCCTGACAGCAAATAAGAATTATCAACTCAGCAATACAGGAAGGCAGGCATACCCTAAAGACATGGGTATGTCCGTGTCTTTCACATTTGTCACTGGCAGACCCTACTAACAATTCCCAGGAAATAAAAATAGAATCTGGGTAATAAAGTCTAACCTTCTTTATCTTTTCCTTTGTGCTTCAACTTGTTTCATTTGCTCATAGAGTGTTGTGTACAGAGGCCTTTCCTGGTGAACTTCAGGCCAGAGTTCCTAGTGTGAAAGAGCTTCGCCAGACACTTCAGCTCATCCAGCATTGGCAGAAACGCTGCACAAGATACACTCTATTTAGGATGGGCAGCAGGCCTGATGTGTGCAGAAATGCTGTGCTCAACACTAGGAGAGAGATTTGGAGCATGAGCTTTGCAGCTACACCCACCTCACAGAAACTGCCCCACCCCCACTCACCAACCCAGACCCAACTGCTGAAGCGACCCTAGTGGAGCAGCCCCACCCACAGCCTGTCTGGGGAGAACCTGGGCTCTATAGCTCCAGCTGGTGCCTCTTCATTCTTTGACATAAAAATAAAGATTTCCTTTGTTTTGGAGGCAACTTACCCTTGTCCTATTGGCTTGAACAACACTGGGCAGGAGGACTCTTGTTGGAGACCAACTTGGGTGGGTCAGTAACAAGCCCTGTCAGGTATTATTGCTGATATATATCTTACAGCCCATATATCATTTTACATATATTATCTTCCTTATAAGACTATGACCCTTGAAGGACATAGTTCCTAATTCATATTTTCCAATCAATCAGTGTGGAATCTTGCTATTTAGTATTTAGATGGCACTAGTGGTAAAGCACCCTTCTGCTAATGTGGGTTAGACATAAGAAGTGTGGGTTCCATCCCTGGGTCTGGAAGACCCCCTGGAAAAGGGCATGGCAACTCTCTCCAGTGTTTTTTGCCTAGAAAATCCCATGGACAGGGCAGGCTGGCGGGCTACAGTCCATGGGGTCACAAAGAGTTGGACATGCCTGAAGTGACTTAGTGTGTATGCATGCATGTGCCTAATAGATTTTTGTCAAAAGAGGGAAAATGATAGAGGGTTACAATTACTGTCATGGGAAATTCTCATATTCAGGGATAGCTTATTTGAAAACAAAGGGAATATACCTTAAAAGAAGTGATTGTCTGAGATGTCACCTTATAGGTAGAATGAATGTGAAAGTCACTCAGCCGTGTCTGGCTCTTTGCGACTCCATGGATTGAAGCCGAGCAGGCTCCTCTCTCCAAGGAATTCCTCACGTAGACTAGTAGTTCTCAATCAGGACTAGCTTGTCCCTGTGAGGTATTTAGTAATGCCTGGTGACATTTTTGTTTATCACAACTAGGGTAAGGGATGCTACTAATATCTTTAGTGGTTACAGGCCAGGGGATGCTGTTAAACATTCTACAATGCCTAGAACAACCCATTCTCAACTTTTCACAGCAAGTAATTACTTGGTTCAAAATGTCTGTAGTACCAAGGTTGAGGAATACTAAACTAACCTTCCCCCTGATCAAAGACTTTCTTTTCTTGCTGACTGGAGTAGGAAGAACACCTCTGGACTTCAGTTACTAACACCAACAACTGGTGCCAGAGGTGGTATTTGTCCCACTGTAGCAATTCTCCTCTTATTTCGATAGGCAATAGGACATCTTAAGTTTTCACTGGACCCTCAGTTACTAACTAGAGACTACAACTCTTATCCTTTCTTGTAGGCAAGATTGAGGAAGCAAGATTAAATTCTAGCCAATGGAAACGAGTAGAAATGATGTGTACTTCACGTACTTAAAAAGGAAGATCTTTGATCTCTTCATTCTTTCTTTCCTGCAAATTATAACATGGATGTGGAGAGTATGAGTGATATTTGTCCATGTAGCTATGGATAAAATTACAGGAAGGGAATTCCTCAGTGGTCCAGTGGTTAGGACACAGTGCTTTCAGCACTATGGCCTGGGTCCAATTCCTGGTTGGGGATCCAGTATCTTGAAAGTCTCTTGGTGTGGCCAAAAAAAAAAAAAAAAAAAAGAGTTGTGGACAATAGATACCTGGTCTCATGGAACAAACTCACCTATCTACTTTATCCTGCCTGTTTCCTGCTGGCCAGTCACACAAGAAAAAAGGCAAACTGCTTTTTGCTTCAAACAGCACTGTTTGAACATTTTATAATAGCAATTCTGTTTTTGTTCTAATACAAACCAGATGCAGGTTTTAGTGTTCTACATGATGACTGGGAGTGAGTAGCACTAGCCACATGGTTTAGAAAACTGTAGACAGGATTGGTTAAAACTGATAAATACATAATATTGGTAGCCAGAAGGAAAGAGACCACATCTCGAAAGATCATATTATTTGCATGCAGTGGACTTTGTAGCAGTCAGTTGACTCAGGGATCACGCCAACTGTGAAACATGGTAGTTGTTGAAGTCACTGTGATTTTCAAGCTGAAGGATTTATTTAGTTGGCCCAAAAGCTCATTCAGGGTTTTCCATAAGATGTTACAGAAAGTCCCGAATCAACTTTTAGGCCAGCTCAATAGAATGTGTATTGATTTTTCCTTCTGTATTGGTGTTATATTTAACTTTTTTTGTTTATAAGCTTTAGAGATGTGATTAAGATTTATAACCACCCTACTCCAGTACTCTTGCCTGGAAAACCCTATGGATGGAGGAGCCTGGTGGGCTATAGTTCATGGGGTCACTAACAATTGGACACAACCAAGCGACTTCACTTTTCACTTTCATGCATTGGATAAGGAAATGGCAAACCCACTCCCAGGGACGGGAGAGCCTAGTAGGCTGCTGTCTATGGGGTCGCACAGAGTTGGCTACGACGGAAGTGACTTAGCAGCAGCAGCAGCAGCAGCAGTAGGGAAAAAAAAATTCAGCTTCCTGGGACAATGTTCTATGGAAAGGAGTTGGACAGTTAACTCTTATTATAAACACTAGCTATCTTAAGAGTAATGCAGATGTCTTATTGAGGAATTTGAGCAAAAGATGGGGAGTAGATAAAACAAGTACTTTTTAGCTACCAAGTGCCTGATACCCTGCTTTATTCCTTTTGATGTGGGACATAATTTCAAGGAAAAAAATCATTGTTTTTTCCTCCTGCATGTAGTGGTTACTGCCCCTATTTCCACCTATCAAATAAGTGGCTTTCATCCTTTTGAAGAAGGACGCATGCAGCTGAGAAGGCAAAAATCAGTTGAGTTCCTGAAGAGATATGTTAAAACTCCTCTGAACCAGGAATTTTGAAAGCCAAGACTTTCATGAGCCAAGTTTTTGAGATCACAAAGTATTTTTAAGCTACAAAAGGCTAAGCCTCCGGAGACTGTTGAACATGGAGTCTTGAGGATAAAGTTAGGGGTGGAGAGGAGCTTACTAAGAAAAAAGTATTTTCCCACGCTAAAGGAGATGAAGTTTAATAAGCGACTGGGGCGAGTGTTATCTGAGGGGAAGGAGCTAGAGTATGGAAACTGAGGGTGACTGAAACAGCACATGGTACCCTATTGTCAGCCCAACTAAGATTTGGATGGGGCAAACGAAGACCACAGGGAGGTTTGGATCAGAGCAGACAAGTTTTCCTTGAAGCCCAAGAGAGTTTAAACTTCAAAGATGTCCTCTCAGGGCACCTGTTCCCAACTCAAATCATCATCATCATCTAGCAATAGAAGGGTAGAATCAGAGACATTTCATCAGAAATGGTCACAGATACACTATGCCAAGCCTCTCACTAATTTAGACTAACACAGGCAAGTTTTCAAAAGATTTCTGTGTTCTTGAGAAGAGATAGAAGAGAGTTGCCTGGGAATCTGGACTGTCCTTTCAAGTGGAATATGCAGAATGTGAAGTGATCTTAGACATGGCAGAGGGAGAGTCAAGGGGGATGTGGATTTATAGCAGTGGGTATAAATAGGCTAGAGATGGATGAACAAGTAGCAGTAGACCCCAGCATAAGTCTAAAAGGATGTGAAGAAAAGAAGTGGGTGCATCTGCCCTTCAACATATACTAATATATACTGAATCTCTTCCCCAAAATAATCTACATCAAAACTGAAGAAAAAGAGAAGAAAGCAATGAAAACAACCTGGAATTGACTATTTACTCCAAAGAAATGAAGAAAAGTCTAATAGGCCGTCTACATAAATATGCAGTGCCCTCCAGAGGAGGGAGGTGAGAAATCATTCAATGATCCACAAACTCTTGCCTAGTTATGAGGATGTTTTCAAGAAATGGATTCTGAACAAAAACAGTAGTTTTGAAAATCTAAGTGTTAAAAATGGACAAGTAAACAGAAAAGTAAATATTCTTTGAACAGGACATAGAGAGGTAAATGTGGTCGGATGCATTTGGGAGACATCTGAAACTTCCCAGCCCTTCCCCAAATATCCTGATGCCTCAATCATGGAATACAGGCATTTATTGCCACAGAAGGGGGTTGGATAGCACTGGAAATAAATTGTCAATTAGTCCCTACATATGATTAAAAAATCTAATTGCACAAATAAGAATAATGGAAGCCAGAGTTTACTAGTACAGAAGTCAGAGTTTTGGACTCTGAGGGAGAGGGAGAGGGTGGGATGATCTGGGAGGATGGCATTGAAACATGTATATTATCACGTAAGAAACGAATCTCCAGTCTATGTTCGATACAGGTTATAGGATGCTGGGGGCTGGTGCAAGGGGATGATCCAGAGAGATGATATGAGATGGGAGTTGGGAGGGGCGTTCAAGATTGGGAACTCATGTACACCAGTGGCTGATTCATGTCAATGTATGATGAAACCAATACAGTATTGTAAAGTAAAATAAAGTAAAAATAAAAATTAAAAAAAGAAGTAAAAGATATCAAAGGAGCAACTGCAAGGGAAAAAATGAAGATTTAAGGATAGTTTTCTCAATCAAAAGAGAAAGAAGTTCAACCTGTGCTAAGAGGGAGAGTCTTATAGGACACAGGGCTGGACTTTAGAGGTTTATGTTATCTGAGAATGGGAGCTTTCAGCTTTCCTTCCCACCTGCACTGATTCCAGATCTCTGTGCAATGAATAAAGCCAAACAGAATCAGTGCTGCTAGAATGATATAAACATACTCTGGGTGGTCGGGCTCACAGAAACAACCACAACTTATATAGGGTCAGGTGCCAAGTTGAATGAAAACACTGAAACATCTGCGAGGAAATTTTAATTATGATACTTTCAAATGTACAAAACATCCATAAACAGAAAAGACACCTGTATAGTTTCCTTCAAAATTACCAATTTTTTTAAATTGTCTTATTTTAATTGAATTTTTCAAGAAATTAAATGTAATTCAACTACACCCCTCTTTCCCCCCATTCCATTCTTAAAAACACTGTTTGCCTGAGCATAATGAATCCCAAGTCAAAAGACAAAGAAAAAAAGACTAGAGTTCAGGAGCCAAGCTTGGAGCCTATACCTGAGACTGGGCTTGAGTCTGGGTCTAGGGATACTGAACCTGGGTCTAAGAGGTCTGGGTCTGGGTCTAGGACTGGGTCTGGGCCTGGTACCAGGTCTTAGGGTGGACTTGCCTTGGGAGAGACTGGCACTGGGACAGGGACCAGTGATCGGGCTGGGACAAGGCCTAATCCTGAGCCTGGGCTTGGGACTGTGCCTCATTCTGCAATATATCTGGGCCTAGATTTAAGTTGGAAATGGGGCTGGATCTGAAGCTGGGCTGGGGCTGAAAAATGTTTGTCTGTAAGAGGAAGTTGGGGCTGCTGCAGAGCTGGAGAGACTTTGCTCTTGGTTAGTAGATATCAGGAGTATATCTAGACTTGCTCTGATAAGGTCATTAGTGACTAAGAATTTCTCATCCACAAACTCACTAACCCGTTTCAGACTCAGACTTTTCTTTAATCCAGAAATCTTGCTATCTGAATTCAGACAAAAGTTCATCAGAAGAACAAAAGTGAAAATACAGCTTTAGTTAGGCAGAGTCTTAACAGTTTGCAGTTGGAAGACATTCAGGAGTCTTAGCTCTTTTAAATCTTAAACAAGTTTCAGTTATTCATATTTTGTGTTTTAAACTAGTTTTTTATATTTTTATAAAACATGTTACCTTTGATTGTTGTCAATATTGGTTTTGAAATTAAGCATTACTGTAATTTTCTAAAATCTAGTGGATCTATGATTTTATAAAAATGGGTTATGCATTATAGTCATCCATGTTGGAGATGGTACAGCTTGCCTTGGGAACAACTGTTTGAATTCCACTCTGCCTTAACTTAACTTTGAATGTCTCAGTTACTCTTAGAACCCCACTTTTGACATAACAGCATTGCCTCGTGGGGTTTTTAGTGGTCCATAAGCTAGTAAAAACAATGTACAGAATAGAGAATAGACAAGCCATACTCAGTGAGTATCCATTCACTTCATAGGCACCACCCTCCATGAAGCTTCACTATTGGAATATTCTCCTGAGGAATGCAAGCTACTTTGGACAACTCAGTGTTCTGAGTCATACAAAAGTGGTTATGAATAACTTAGAGACTGTAAAATACCCCCACACTAAGTTGCTAAAGTGTAAGTTACTATCCCACGCTGGATTCAAGTGGCTTCTTATATTTTTTAATTGGTAAGAGAAAGTAACCACTATGAGTTTCCAGGATGTCTGGCACTTAGAACTCATTTACTCATTTTCATAGTGAGCTGAGAAGGTGTGTTATTATCCGTACTCAATATACAGTATGTGAGAGTTGGACCGTAAAGAAGGCTGAGCACTGAAGAATTGATGCTTTTGAACTGTGTTGCTAGAGAAGACTTTTGAGAGTCTCTTAGACTGCAAGGAGATCAAACCAGTTAATTCTAAAGGAAATCAATACTAAATATTCATTGAAAGAGAGGATGAGATGGTTAGATAGCATCACTAACTCAACAGACACAATTTTGAGCCAACTCCAGGAGCTAGTAAAGGACAGGAGAGTCCGGCATGCTGCAGTCCATGGGGTTGCAAAGAGTTGGACACGACTTAACGACTGAACAACAACCACCATCTGAAGAACATGAGCCTGAGAAAGATTTAATCACCTGCCCCTGGCTATGTAGGTATTCCTGACTGAGCCAGGATCTGAAGTCGAGACCTTCTCAGCCTGCGTAGGAGCCCCCTGACCTATTCCTGCTTTCTGAGTGTGTGGGCGCTTACAGAGGTGACTGTGCTCCCTGACTCACAGTCAAGTGCTTGCCTTCGGTTTCTGAGCTTTACTAGGTTCCTCTGACCCTTGACTTTCTTTCAATATTATGATTTAGCTTCTTTTGTCTTGCGTATGAGCCCCATGTCTGTGATTCACTGTTAGATCTTCTCTAGGTTGGGTGCCTAGGGGAAGAGCTTTTCCTTTTTTGCAAGTTTGATGCATGAAGCAAGGCACTTAAAGCCAGTGCTCTGGGATAACCCACAGGGATGGGGTGGTGAGGGTGGTGGGAGAGAGGTTCAGGATGGGGGTGCACGTGCACCCATGGGTCATTCATGTTGATGTATGGCAAAAACCATCACAATATTGTAATTATCCTTCTATTAAAATAAATTAATTAATAAAAATAGTTTTTAATATATGTAAAAAATTTATTTAATTGGGACATATTCAATGATGTAGAAATTAAGACATATTATATATAAACTAAGAAAAACTACAACAAATTCTTGATTTTCATGAGAGTCTGTGTGCATGTGTTATTTAAGATAAATCACAAATCCCAAGGCAATTTTTTTTCATACCCATCTAGTATAATACACTGCTACCTATGCCAGTCTGTGTTTTTAAAGAATGCAAATTAATTTTAATATTGGAGTATGGCATTTTCAAGGAAGGAAAATTTGTTGTTAAAACATCATATAATTCAAATTTCATTTGTGTTTCACTTTGAATAGTATTGCCTGTGATATTGCTTCATCTAGAAGCACAGATGGTGAAAATATGCTTATATCTTCTCATTTTTTGTATTCCTTATCTATTTCATTTATAATCTTTGGCACTGTCAACTAACACAGTTTTATTTATTGAGATTCTAAAATTTCTGTAGAAATGACCTGTTCAACTGGTCTGAGTAAACAAGTCCAGGAAATTTAGAGTCATGAGGAAATCATTAGTCACAACCTTGACAAGTTAATGTAGTGAAGAAAATCAAGAAGAAAGATTCTGCTGACCACTGATTATTACTTAACATCAGTTTCTGGCGAAAGACAAAAATGCTAAAAGGTGAAACAGAAAGCCTTGTCAGCACTACTCCTGATGAACACGCTCATCATGGCTGACATAGGGTTGATGGTTGTCCTGGATCAGTGCTTTGCCCTCTAGAGTTACACTGGGAAAGAATTGAGAACTCTGCTGTTTTGTTAGTGTTTTTGTTTGTTTGTTACCTGGTTTTGTTTTTTTTTTTCATTAATTGCAACATCAGAACAGTAGACTTGACTAAGTATTGGCTATTAAAAACCAATTGTTAAACAATGATGAAAAGAAAAAATGAGGATTTCTCTGTCAGTCCATGGGTAAGACTCTGTGCTTCCAATGTAAGGCTTGATCTCTGGTCTGGGAACTAAGACCCCATATGCCATGCAGCGAAGAAAAGGAAAACTGAGTGGAGAGATTTCACAATATTATTAAATCTTAAGGTAGAAGTAAAGAGGAATTTTGTAGTCAGAGCCAGATTATATATAATAAATTATCTAAATACTAACCTGTTATAAATTCTGTGGTCTTAGGAATATAAAATAAGAAATTAACTCATGCCTAAAATCTTATGCCACCTTTGTTTTCCCTTCAGGTTAAAGTTTTGAACTCTAATCAATTGAATATCTCTTCTTGAGAGGTAACGTAGCCCAGAAATTGGTAAGTTTCTTAAAAGAGAACCAGAGCAAGATGCTGGGAGTGATCTCGTGAGGCAGAATCATTGTTCAAGATCTTATGTGTTGATTGGCTTGGGGGTTGCCAGTTTGATAAACTAGCATGGATAAACATCAGAAGTAGGTTAACCTTGAAAAGAAGAAACAAAATAGAGTTGGACCACACCAGAAGAAAATAATGACATGAAATAGGTAGACCACCACTGCCTTAAATGATATGGAGAGGACAGTATTTAAGGACAAGACCTTGGAAATTACACATGCCGTGGCTCAAATCCTTCATCCATCAACCATTCATAGAGACAAAATCATAACTATGCTATGATACAGACTCCTTAGCTATATCTGCTAGGATTGTGGATAAGATTAGAGAAGATAAGCATCATGAACATAGTATAGGGCTTAGCTCTACAAACAGAATATAATTGGTTTTGGTAGCTAATATTAATTCTATTATTATCATCATCACCTCTATTGCATGGTTGGAGTACAGATTCTGGAGCCAGATAATTAGGTTCAAACCCTTTCATCATCATTTACTGACTCAGTAACTCTTGGTAGAATATGTACCCTTCATGTACCTTGATGTTTTCAGTTGTAAAAAGAAGATAGTATCTATCTCGTGAATTTGTTAAGAGGATTCAGTGATTTAACACACATGGGCTATTAGAATCCCTAGATTCTATAAATAATAAGCACTCTGTTAGTTGATATTCCATCTATATAATTTTAAATGGCATAGAGATCTGAGTGAGAGATCAGTGACAATTTGAACATAAGAGAAGGTGCTTTTTAGCATGAGGAAAATGATTTTTTCTTTTTTGTATGACTGTCCAAAATAAGTTCAGGTGCCTGAAGGTTAGGATTAATTTTTTTCAAGACCTCTGTTATGCTTGGAGGAGTACCTGTAATCATGAAATCTATAAGTAGGAGGAAACCTAGTAGTTATCCTAGCCCATCTAAGACGTGCACACTCTTTATAGTATGAATACTTCCAACAACACATGGCATAGCCAATGAAGGTGAACACATTACTTTTCAAGGCAACCAATTTTCAGACAATCATAGGTAAGAAAGTTTGCACTTCTCTAGAACTGAATCTCAATTCCCTTCCAACCACCAGACAAGTCCAGCTGTAGAAATCATCACAGACTAAATATAGTTTCTCTTCCTTATGACAATTATTCAAATACTTGTAAATAGCATCCATATCAACTCCACTCCCCTCTCATTAGGCTGTTTCCCTTTTCTTGAACAAAGTACTTTCCACTGTTCTTTGTATAAAAGCAGCATGAACTCCTTTGGAATCAGACTGAGTGGACCTCAAATTTCCAGTGCTTAACGGGTGGTTTAGTAGATCATTCTTGAATGCTTCATAGAAATGCAAGTGCTAATACCTAACTTTAAAAATTGCATTAAGAGTTAAATGTATGAGTATGTGCATAACACTAGGCACAACATAAGTGTTCAAGAATAACAATACCTGTGTTGATAATTATTGTTGTAGACAGAATATTTCTCCTGCTATTCTTGGCCTTCTTTGAGGACAGTGTTCAATGCGTCGACATGTAGAAGAGAGAAAACCAATTACTTTCCTGTTTTGTACTGTTCCTAAATTTCATTTAATCTTAATTTTTTTCTCATAGCTAAAATATATTGAATATTCAACTTTAATGATTACAATAATGCCCAGTCAAAGATCTGTTCAATGTGTCGACATGTGGAAGAGAGAAAACAAATTACTTTCCTGTTTTGTACTGTTCCTAAATTTCATTTAATCTTAATTTTTAAGCTTAAAGTGTCACAGAGACATTTGAATCCCCTCCTATGGAATGCAATTGGTGAAAGTCGCAGAGTGCTTATTATGCATCACTCACCGTGTCAAGTGCATTAGGTGCACCATGCTCTGTCTCCAATACAATAATTCTACATGGCAAAAGGTCGTTACTATCCTCAATTTTATATCATCAGAAAAGCAAACTGAGATTTAGTCTTATGACTGGGATTGACTGGGCTTCCCTGATAGCTCAGCTGGTAAAGAATCCACCTACAATGCAGGAGATCCTAGTTTGATTCCTGGGTTGGGAATTTCTACTAGAGAGGGAATAGGCGACCCACTCCAGGATTCTGGCCTAGAGAATTCTACAGACTGTATAGTCCATGGGGTCCCAAAGAGTTGGACACGACTGGGTGACTTTCACTTTCACTGAGGTTGACTATATATATTAATATGTATAAAGTATATAACTAAAGAGAACTTGAAGTATAGCACAGGGAACTCTATTTGGTGCTCTGTGGTGACCTAAATTGGAAGGAAACCCCATAAAATAAGGGATATATATATATATATATACATATATATATATAAAGGAACATATATATATATATGGCTGATTCATTTTGCTGTAGAAATTGACACAGCAGTGTAAAGAAACTATGTGCGTGCATGCTCAGTTGTGTCTGACTCTTTTCAACTCCATAGACTGTAGTTCGCCAGGCTCCACTGTCCATGTAAGTTTCCAGGTGAGAATACCAGAGTGGGTAGATACTTCCTTCTACAGAAGATCTTCCCAAACCAGAGATCCAACTCACATCTCCTGCATTGGCAGGTGGGTTCTTTACCACTGCACTACATGGGAAGCCCAGAAAGCAATTATGTGTGTGTTTTCAGTCACTAAATCATGTCCCATTCTGTGCAACCCCATGGACTGCAGCAAGCCATGCTTCCCTGTCTTTCACTATCTCCTGGAGTTTGCTCAAATCCATGTCCATTGAGTCAGTAATGCTATCTAACCATCTCATTCTCTGCCACCCACTTTTCCTCCTGTCTTCAATCTTTCCTAGCATTAGGATCTTTTTCAATGACTTGACTCTTCACATCAGCTGGCCAAAGTATTGGAGCTTCAGCATCAGTCCTTCCAATGTATAATCAGGGTTTCGTTCCCTTAGGATTGACTGATTTGATCTCCTTGCAACTATAATCCAATTAAAAAAATAAGGTTGTGCAAATTCACATACCTGGTAAGTAGCAATTACCCAGGTCTTTCTGATATAGCATATTGCACAAGGGGTCCACAGTCAGAGTGGATTTGCTGGAACAATTCATGGTCTTATGAATTTTTTTGAAATCAATCAACTGAAGCCATTTTCTAGGATAAAGTCCTACCCTGATGGGGAACTTAGAATTCAAAATGAGAAAGACAGTGTCAATGGGAATAAAGGAAAGAGAAGATTCCAAGTAAGAGCAATGGGTAGGAGGGAGGGAAAAACCAGGAGATCTCAGGAAGTATGTAACCAATTTTTAATTTAGAAAGAACAGAGAAGAATGGGCTCCAGAGCTGGAGTGCTGGAAGACCTGAAGGGTCGAAAATGGCTCCATTCACGTGGTTTGTTGCCATTTGCAGGAGCCTTGGCTGAGACTTTCACCAGGGATCTCGATCTTCTCCAGACAGGTTTATTGACAAGGCTTCTTGGCCTTCTTCAAACCTCATGGCTGAGTTCCAAGGCAAAAGTGGAAAGCAGAAGCTAACAGTTCTTTTAAGTCTGGGGCACAGAAATTCCAGGAAATCACTTTCCCTGGTCAAAGCAATTACAACATCAACCAGATTCAAAATGTGGGGAAGTAATCCAGCTGTCAATGGAAGGGTACCACATTCATTATGTGAGAAAAGAACTGATGGGAGCCATCGGTGGAAACTATTTACTATACATGCTTATACTAAAAATGCAGAGAATGAAGCTAAAAGTGTATCTACCTGTTGATATACCTATTCTGAGAGCAGGCTTCCTAGGTGGCTCAGTGGGTAAAGAATCCACTTACAATGCAGGCGATGTAGGCTCTCCTGTCCATGGTGGGTTGCTATGCCCTCCTCCAGGGGATCCTTCTGACCCAGAGACTGAACCTGTGTCTCTTATGTCTCCTGCATTGGTAGATAGGTTCTTAACCACTAGTGCCACCTGTGAAGCCCATACATATTATACAATTATTACATATATGTATATATATATACACACATACTTATTGTATGTATAGATATATATGTATATACTGTGAAGAAAGCTGAGGGCCGAAGAATTGATGCTTTTGAACTGTGGTGTTGGAGAAGACTCTTGAGAGTCCCTTGGACTGCAAGGAGATCCAACCAGTCCATTCTGAAGGAGATTAGCCCTGGGCGTTCTTTGGAAGGAATGATGCTAAAGCTGAAACTCCAGTACATTGGCCACCTCATGCGAAGAGTTGATTCATTGGAAAAGACTCTGATGCTGGGAGGGATTGGGGGCAGAAGGAAAAGGGGACAACAGAAGATGAGATGGCTGGATGGCATCACTGACTCAATGGATGTGAGTTTGAGTGAACTTCGGGAGATGGTGATGGACAGGGAGGCCTGGAGTGCTGCAATTCATGGGGTCGCAAAGAGTCGGACATGACTGAGCGACTGAACTGAATTGAACCTTATACACTTTATGGTATATATCACATTTTTGGCAGAATTGAAAATTTTAAAACTGGATATTTGACATTCAGTTATAATAATTAAGCATTTAAGCAATAATTGCATCTAAATTTCAAATCTCAACACATATTTCTTGCTCTTTCCCCCAAATTAATGCATTGTCTGGGCAGTTCTTCCTCAGGCTGTGACTTGTGTTTAAATGTGGCCCATGAATTCCTTGGTCTCCCGAGATTGCATATTCTTCTAATGACAGATAACAGGAGCACAGAGGTCAGACTTAATCACTATATAGTCTTCGCTGGTGTTATGAGCACTAATATTTCAAGCTATCTTCATGGTCAAGTTCATTTATCTACAAATGAGGACATAAACTCTGTCCACAGGGGTGAAACTGTAAAGTCACATGGTGAAGGTCATAAATGGGTAAGTCTATAATAAAGTAAAAGTGAAGATATGAGCACAGTAATCCATTCTACCATATACTTATACCTATTTTAAAAACAAATTTTTATCTCTTAGAAATATTAGCATTTATGGATAAATGGTATGATATGATATCTGGCATTTATTTATAAAGGTGATAAAGGGGAGGGTCCTTATGAAACAAAGTCTTCCATAAATTGGTGACCGTTGTAGTTATGTGATGGGCACACTGGGAGTTCATTTTACTATTGTTTTTGCTCCAAAATAAGTTAAAAATTTCAGAGTAACTGAAAAACAAATACTCAATGCCTGTCATAATTATTTGTAGATCATAGAATCATGAATAAATATTTGCTAAACATCCTTAGCGGAGAAGGCAATGGCAACCCACTCCAGTACTCTTGCCTGGAAAATCCCATAGAGGAGCCTGGTAGGCTGCAGTCCATGGGGTCGCTAGGAGTCAGAGACGACTGAGTGACTTCACTTTCACTTTTCACTTTCATGCACTGGAGAAGAAAATGGCAACCCAACCCACTCCAGTGTTCTCGTCTGGAGGATCCCAGGGACGGGGGAGCCTGGTGGGCTGCCATCTATGGGGTAGCACAGAGTCGGACAGCAAACATCCTTAGAAATACAAATAGTTTTAGATACCATCTTAGGGAAGGAGGATTTCTTAAAAAAGAAGTAATTTTGAACTGTGAAAACCCAGATGACAAATGAAGTATGTTCTTTCTGAAAAACTTTTGAGTAATATATACTTAGAACATAAATGATTATTGTTTCTCACTAAGCCATTTCAGTTCTATAAATAGATATATCCACAATCATTTCTTTAGTGATTTTTCAGTGATTCAGCAAAGAATGATCACTTGTCTTTTCAACATATCACCATTACTGGATGCAATAAAAGATAAAGTTCTAATCCCCTTTTCCATACTTAATCCTATAGAAGCTATTTAGCTCATTTTATTTATTTAAATTTCAAAGTATGTTATTTACAACTTATAAGGTACTTTAAGCTTTTAAAAGCCCTATAGGTATCACTTTCTGATATTCATCTTCATTACTCTACAAAAGCCCAAAAACCTTCCAAAATGTGTAAAAACAGAGATGAAGTTTTATAAACAGTACTTTTCCTAATTACTAAGCAAGCATTTAGAACTGATATTTCTTCCCAATGCATTAAGTCTCATAATTCCTTCGATTCAGTTCAGTTCAGTTCAGTAGCTCCGTCATGTCCAACTCTGCAACCCCATGGCCTGCAGCTCGCCAGGCCTCCCTGTCCATCACCAAATCCCAGAGTCTACCCAAACTCATGTCCATTGAGTCAGTGATGCCACCCAACCATCTCATCCTATGTCATCTACTTTTCCTCCCACCATCAATCTTTCACAGCATCAGGGTCTTTTCAGATGAGTCAGTTGTTCACATCAGGTGGCCAAAGTACTGGAGTTTCAGCTTCAACATCAGTCCTTCCAATGAACACCCAGGACTGATCTCCTTTAGGATGCACTGGTTGGAACTCCTTGCAGTCCAAGGGACTCTCAAGAGTCTTTTCTAATACCATAGTTCAAAAGCATCAATTCTTCTGCTTTCAACTTTCTTTATAGTCCAACTTTCATATCCATACTTGACTACTGGTAAAACCATAACCTTGACTAGATGAATGTTTGCTGGCAAAGTAATGTCTCTGCTTTTTTAATATGCTATCTAAGTTGGCATATCTATCTAACTAACTATAGTTATCTAACTTAGATAACTAGTTAGATAGTATATGCAATTTAACATTTCTTCCAAGGTGTGTCTTTTAATTTCATGGTTGCAGTCACTATCTGCAGTGATTTTGGAGTCCCCCAAAATAAAGTAAGCCACTGTTTCCACTGTTTCCCCATCTATTGTCCATGATGTGATAGGACCGGATGCCATGATCTTAGTTTACTGAATGTTGAGCTTTAAGCCAACATTTTCACTCTCCTCTTTCACTTTCATCAAGAGGCTCTTTAGTTCTTCTTCTCTTTCTGCCATAAGGGTGGCCATCTGCATATCTGAGGTTATAGATATTTCTCCCAGCAATCTTGATTCCAGCTTGTATTTCTTCTAGTCCAACATTTCTCATGATGTACTCTGCATAGAAGTTAAATAAGCAGGGTGACAATATACAGCCTCGATGTATTCCTTTCCCTATTTGGAACCAGTCTGTTGTTCCATGTCCAGTTCTAACTGTTGCTTCTTGACCTGCATACAGATTTCTCAAGAGGCAGGTCAGGTGGTCTGGTATTCCCATCTCTTTCAGAATTTTCCACAGTTTATTGTGATACACAGTCAAAGGCTTTGGCAGAGTCAATAAAGCAGATGTAGATGTTTTTTGGAACTGTTGCTTTTCTGATGATCCAATGAATGTTGGCCATTTGACCTCTGGTTCCTCTGTCTTTTCTAAAACCAGCTTGAACATCTGAAAGTTCTCAGTTCATAGTGCTGAAGCCTGGCTTGGATAATTTTGAGCATTACTTTACTAGTGTGTGAGGTGAGTGCAATCGTGCAGTAGTTTGAGCCTTCTTTGGCATTGCCTTTCTTAGAGATTGGAATGAAAACTGACCTTTTCCAGTCCTGTGGCCACTATTGAGGTTTCCAAATTTGCTGGCATATTGAGTGCAGAACTTTCACAACATCATCTTTCAGGATTTGAAATAGCTCAAC